>BSBK01012455.1:0-76513 GCA_027943335.1 Chamaecyparis obtusa | reverse complement strand
AACCAACACACTCAATCTTTTGAACGCTTTAGTAGCTAATATGGGACCCAACCATAACCCATCCAGCTTTGTTTTATTGTTAAGAGATGTCGTTATGTGTGTGCACTCAAATTTAAATTTTAAAATTGTTTGTCCCTTCCACCCGCTTGTAGATGAGTTGAGATTACTGTACATAAAAGGAATTTTGTCAAAAAAATTAAATATTCTTTGTTAAACATGTATGCAAAGTATGGAATCCTAAATAAGGGACACAAATTATTTCACATAATTATGCTTCACAAGAATACACTGATTGGAAGATATCTTCATAGTTTA
Organism: Chamaecyparis obtusa; assembly: GCA_027943335.1. Lineage (NCBI taxonomy): Eukaryota > Viridiplantae > Streptophyta > Pinopsida > Cupressales > Cupressaceae > Chamaecyparis > Chamaecyparis obtusa. Next base: position 76,198 of record BSBK01012455.1, on the reverse strand, counting down.
TAAAGTTACTATTCTGTGAAGAAAAAGTCACAGTTCTATTGCGATTATGGAAAGGTGAGTTACTAAGAGTGGAGGGGTGAGTCAGCGAATCTAATTTTTTAAAAAAAATTATCCTTAAGAAAATGTATTTCATTAATTGACAAACATGTTATCTTTTCATCCATTCATAACATTACTAAAAATAAGAAATGCTTTCTAATATAGCATGTAAACATCCATGAAACTTTATACATAATACACAAGTATTTTGGTATCGTAAAAGCCCTTGTAAGAAGGTAAAAACTATAGTGGGGATGACACTAGCAAAGCTTCACTAACTACAGTAATAAAGTATTCTGGTTAAGGCTACAATGTTGATCACTTCTGATGATCTTACCCTATTAGGAGTAACAATAAAGACCTAATAGGATCTACCTAGTTAGAGGATTTAAGAAACATTGTTAAGTGTGCACTTAGGTAAGAGATTTACAAAAAGACTTGTTAATTCTACTCTATTAGGAGATTTTGTCTACCATAATTATTAGAAAGTAACAGTAGATTTGATTTGTATGTACCAACTTACTTTGCCTGATTTTAGATCTAATAAGTAGTTAATTTTTATCACCTTGTTGTGATAGATTTCTTCTCTGAATATTGCATGGTAGCCTCTAGTGTGCTTCTAAATATAATCCTTGAATATTTTATCAAAACCTTAACTTCATAACCTTGTCTGATCTTCAGATGTCTCTTGTAGGTGGCTACTTCATATATCTTGTTAGGCCATTTTTCTATCATGGCAATATCCTTTGAAAATGGCCTCCTCCCTATGGATGTTTCTTGGTTGATGCCCTACCCTGTGTTCCTTCTGTTGTCATCTTGCTTCAATCCAGATTGCATCTCCTAAATCATAAAGCCCAAAAATTTATTCGAGTTTCAAGGTCTGCGGGAAGCAATCTTTAGAATTTACCACAGTGTTGAGAACCCATAATGTTTTCAAAAATCTATGATGTTTTCAATCTTTGACCGATAACCTACATTGTTTTCGACCCTTTGTCTTCCAGCTTTGTGCGCTTATATATTGACGTGCTGAAAACATTGTGTGTTTTCAACCTCACACTAGTTCCCTGTCTATCGGCTTTCCTTAAGTGCACAAGTGCGATGACAGGTGGGCCTGGGCCTTCAAAAGATTTTCCTGATTGGTTGTCGCATGGCCGCATGTCAGACTTTTCTGACATGCGATCATGCGACCACCTGCCACCTATCCGCGTGGTCCTAGCTCTTCATTGTGTTCGACTGCCTGGTGGTTAGTCTTTTCTAGCGACCTAGCGACTTGCGGTTTTCTCCTTGTCACTGAATCCTGATGGTTAAGTCCCTAGCATCTGGCGACTTGGCTGGCGATTATGTTTTCCACAATTGCATAGTCACTGAATGCTTGGCGGTTTGTCTCTTCTCATGCTTCTTCCATGGTTAAAGTTCAGACAGGATCGATGGTTGCCACAAGTCTGCATGGTGAAGATGCACGAGGTTTATTGCTTGCACTTTCACGACAACCGTCCGATCCTTTTAAAAGGGTAAGGCTTCTTTGGTAGTGGTCCCAGAGGTGATGATGTGGCAGCTTGTGATTGGTTGTCACATGGTCACATAGGCTAGTTTTTGGCTATGTGATCATGCAACCGCTTGCCACATGTCCATGGTGGTCTGAGGCTTCTGAGGTGGGCCCATTGGCTTTTGTTGCGGAGGTATGCATTTTGTGCGGTGGGTCCAGCTTGCTAGGTAGTTCTTTTGTGCCACAGTGATCTGAGTTGGCAGGTTTTCATTCATCCACATGGTGATGACTTGGCTTGTCAGGGGGGGCCCGCATTGAAAGCTTTAATCTAACGGTCAGCGTATGATCGCAAGGAATATTCCAAGCCTTTGTGATCATGTGCCATTCGTCAAATTTTATTCCATTTTGCCAGGTTGCTTTTTATGTGAGTGGGACCGTCTACCACATGGTGCTTAGTTGTTGTGTTCCTATTGGTCGACGTGGATGCACTCAAAAGTGGGGCCATTGTCAGAGGGGTTTGTGACAAGGATAGATCCAACGGTCGGTGTAAGTTCTCATGCGAATTGTCAGAGCCATGAGATCTTATGCCAGCCGTTCATTTCAAAGGCTTATGATATGTGGGGTCCATGTTTGCAGTGACCGGGAAAATGGTGGTGCTAACGTGGAGGCTTGTCGTATGTTTGCATAGCCCAGTTTCTGGGCTATGTGATCATGCGACCACTAATGGTGTCGCAGTTGCAAAGTTAGGACGGGTCCACTGTGCGGGTCTTATCGGCGTGCTTGGTTTTGATTGGTCGGTCACTGATGGTGGGGCCGAGGACTTTTCTGGCTGGTTTGCGATGGCATTGTGCAGTTAACAATACCATGGTCGAATGATCGCAAAGGTCAAGTTTAGTGCCTTGCGATCATGCGACCAAGCATATATGTGAAGCCAAATTTTTATGGCGATGAAGTTCATGACTGCGCAGTAGCGTGACTAAAGATAAGTGTTAAAGCATAAGCCCGAGAAAGTAATAAAGATTGATTGCTATGACTTAAAGTTGATCTGAGTTTAAATGAGGACTGCCGATGTGTTTTTGGCACCATGAAAGTGACCGTTGGGATTTCAAATTCAAATTTGCAGAGGGGTTTGCAGTGACCAAAGGTACCAGGTTTTAATGCTTTTTGGGTGGATTTCTTGCTGGTTTAATGGTAGTAGGTTGTTGCGATGTGGTCCAAGGCTCCTGTGGTCATTTGTGGAGGTGGATTTTGTACTTGGAGTATGGTTTTGTGCTCAAGAAGCTGTTTGCAGGTGGCCAATTTGACTGATTTTCATGGCAGCTCCTAGTTCTCTATCCTGGCTCACAGATTTTCATGATTGCAGATCTGTTTGAGATTTTTTTTCTCTGGACTGCTTGGTTTCCTATAGTTGTAATAAATTTTGATGTAAATTTTGGCATGTTGGGTGGTTGAGATCCTAGCCCTAGCTGTCCGTAGCTTGTTGCATTCTCTCTGAGAATTCCAAGGTAGCTAGTGGTATAAGTTGCAGAATTTTGGATTTTGCAAGAGTTCCAAAATCTCATTGTTTTTGGTCCCTAGTTTTTTACTGTAATACACTGATAGAGGTTTGATTTGGTATCTTTTTCTCAGCTTTGTGTCATGCTAATTGTATGCTGATTCTGGATTTGTTAATGAAAACATTCTTGGATCCCAATCTTGTATCTTGTGTATGTCTTCTTGCTTGTCTCTGAGCTCATATATGTTAATATCACAAAGTGTGTTAATGTATGGTAAACAAAGAGTATTTTGAATTCATCTCTGAGTTTCTAACAAAGTTAGGATTAAAGCCTTTTAGGTGAATTCAGTGAGTTTGCAGCCAAGTATAGAATTTGATGTCCTTGTGCTTGAGGGAAAGGGGTAATAGGCAAAGCACTTACTCTGGTTTCTATTGTGTTTGATTTGAGGTGTTCAGTTGAAGTATACAGTTGGGTGACTCTTAGCCCTGGGATAAGGCATTGGTCCCTTCTCTTGAAGTCATAGTTAACAACCACACAAACATAAACATTCATTTGATAAACCTTTTATAGACTTGTGTTGAGCATTGTATACATCATTTTGAGACTCCTTTAGAGAAGTGAGTCAAGGGTACACCCACCTGAGCATTGAAGCTCAAAGAGTAGAAGGATCCTTTGATCCTTGTCAGTTGGCCCTCTTCCTTGTGGACTTTGGAGTTGTGATAGAGTCAGGATTTTATTTATACTATCCATCAAAGTGTAAATCTACAAGTTGAAGATCAAAGGGAATAATCCACAACCAACAAAATGGTGACTCTGCTGGGGACAACTATGAAGATATGCATTTGTTAAGAGTCAGTGATTCTACTGGGGAGAATCTAAAGAGAAATGTATAAATCTATTCTTATTTTCCTATGTGTTTCAAGGATTTCCCATCTAGGTGGGTGGCGGCTCAAAGGTTTGAACCAGTGCAACATATTGAAGAAGCATGGAAAAAAGAAGAAATACTAGGTCATATGCTAGAAAGAATCGGGAGGTCACTCTAGAGAAATTACCTAGACAGGGAAACAAGAGCTGGATTAGAAGGAATGTTGAGTCTACCAGTGCTCCCATGAGAGAACAGAGAAATGCAAGAGCCAAAAGACCACATGTATCCTCAAGTGAGGATGGTTCACAAAATAGAGTTTCTAGATCAGAAGGTGGTCACTCTGAAGAGAGATTTTATGATACCCCTGAGGCTGCATTTTAGGATAAGGGTCCTTTGCCTGCAGGTCAAAATGAAGAAAACAAAGATGTGGGTTTAGAGGTTGACTTGGATCTTGATGAAGAGCAATTCAGAGGAGAACCCATGAGACATAGGCAGGTTCATTTCCCATATCAAAATCTTCCTGATATGGATGTGTCATACATAAAAGATTACAGGATGAGAGAGAGGTTGAAAAGGTAAATGCTTTGATAGAGAGGCAGTCTCTTATTAGAAAAATAAACAAAATGAAGGAGAGAAACAAAATGCTTGCTTCTGCCCCTAAAACATTATAGCATGATGTGTTTGGTGATCTTGATGCCTTGAGGAGTGAGCAAGAACGCTTACTGCAGGATCATGAATTTGAAAATGAGGGCCCTATGGTTAGACAAGTGCAAAGCTATGTCCCTTTGCCTAAAGATAAGGATGGGTATGGGATTACCAGACCTACTGTTATCATAAATGAGAAAGGAAAGTAGAAGATGGTGGGTGACCAAGCAAGCAAACCAGTGACAATACTAGGGATCCCACCACCTGATTCAAATAAGGACACTGAAATGGAGAGAAGGAGAAAGGAAGATGAGGACCTTGCAAGAGAACTAGAGAGAGCTAAGGTTGACATTGCCATTGCAGAAAAGAAAAGGAAGATCTAATTTTTGCGGGCTTCTTCAGTTAATGCTCTTGGCCCATCTGCTACCGAACTAGGTATGCCATCTATGAATACTAATTTTCCACTTAGTAATGCTACTAGTTCTTTTCCTTCTTCATCTGCTAGGATAGGTGCAGATCCTAGGTAGCAGTCAAATGCATAGATAAATGTAGATGCTAATGTTGATCCTAGGGTTAACACTAGTTCGAGATTTCATAGAAGACCTATGCAATTAGAAGGCTATAGGCAAATAAGTTTTGATGGAATTCCTGGCTATCCAAATGCTTTTCCAAGTGATATTAGAGATAAGGTACCTAAGTTTCCTAGTAATAATGCTATAAGTTGTGAGGAGCATCTTATGTTATTTTTTGATATACTTAATGATTATGAGGTAGAGCATGATGATGTTGTCATGAAATTGTTTGTTCAATCTCTAATGGAGGATGCTAGAGATTGGTTTAAGAGGCTTCCTAATAAGTGTATTGATACTTGGGACTCGTTTGAGAAATATTTCAAGGAGCAGTATGGTGATAGGCCTAATGCTAGCTTCATGTTGAATGAATTCAATACCATAATGAAAAATCAGAATGAATCTGTAGCTGAGTTCAACATGAGATTTCAGAAAGGTATGCACAAGTTGTTCCAAGTCATGCGGTTGGATGACAATGTCTATCTGACTACATACTTCAATGCATTTGATTGGAAGATGGGATATTTATTGAGGGATAAAGAACCAAGAACTCTTAGGGATGCTTTTAGGATTGCTGTCAATATTGAGAACAACATGAAAATATCAAGAAAATTGGGTGGAAAGAGAGATGACCCAAAGTTGTTTGGGGACAGGAAATACAAAAATAAAATGATAAGGGTGTTGGATCTAGGAGGAAGGAAGAAGATAAGTTGGATAAGGTGCTTAATGTATTGAAGGATTTGAAGGCACCTACAAATAGGAACATCAGTGCTCCTACCAATCAAAGGCCTTGGTTCAACAATAATTTCAGTAAGCAGAATAGACTGCAGAATTACCCTTAGAACACCCAATGGAAGGACGACAAGTCTATTGTCCCTACTGCAAGAGGAAATAATGATAGAGGTGTCCCTGACCCGCTACATAAAGATTCAATAAATGTAATGGAGAATGTACCTTGGTGTGTTGCATGCCACTCCCCTCATTCTGTAGAGCATTATGTGGTTGCACAATCTATGGCTGCAAATCAAGATTGTGGCGATGAGGAGATAGAACAAGAAGAAGAACAAGATGATGTTGGTTGCAACATGGCTTATTCATGTCTAGGATATGAAGATGAATCTAATTTTTATGAAGAGGTAGATGTGAATGTGAAGAGACATAATCAGGCCCTTTTTCATCAACAGGTTTGTTCTGATGGTGAGTGCATTGATCAGAAAACATGTAATATGAACTCTTCTCCCAAGCCAGTAAATTTGAGAAGACCTTCTAGAGAGGAGATGGAGAGGATTACTGCAGAAATGATTGCCCAGGTGCAAACTAGAGGCATGGTGGCAAGGAATTCAAATGAGAAAGCTGCAGGAATGTTTATAAAGAGTACCAACTCTGGAGAACCTAATGAGAACAAATCAAAGGTTGATCACATGGTGAAATTAAAGAATGTAAAAGGTAAACATTGTGAGCCTAAGGGAGTTGGAATTGAAAAGATCTCTTGTGAGATTGAGAAGCTAGTTAACACAATGGCTAAGGTTGAAAAAATGAGGGTGGTCAACACACCTAATATGTCAGACAAGCAAAAAGATGTTAAGGCAATGCAGATTGAGATTCCTACTTCTACCCCTATTGACATGTTATTTGTATTGTCACAAATTACAGTTAAGGTTCCATTGTCAGAATTTTTGAGGATCCCCGAACATAAAGATAAGGCTATTGCATGGGTTGGTAATACTCACAAAAATGATACTTCATGTGATGGGTCTCAGGATGAAGCTTTGAAGGATGTTGTTGCTCAGGGAATTGTGTCTCAAATTCCTCCAATATATTTGGACAGTTCTATCAATGCCAGCCTTGAAAATATTGACCCATTCTTCTTAAGTGTTCTTGTGAATGGGATGAAGTTAAGGAATTGTATGATTGATAGTGGTGCCTCCAATACTATCATGCCTTTCAAAATCAGGGAGAGATTTGGCCTTAAAGTTGATACAGTGCAGGGTAGGTGTTGTGCAATGGATTAGAGGGAGGTACCAGTCATTGGGGCTATCAATGCAATGCCATATAGGTTGGCAACATATCCAGAGAAGGAGCTAACAATGAGTGTTTTTGTGGTGGATATCCCCCCTCATTATGGGATGTTGCTATCTAGAAGATGGAGTGCTGCCATGGGTGGAAGTTTACAGTGTGATTTTTCCTATGCAACTTTCAAGATTGATGATCAGTTTGTCAAGATTGAACAAGAGCCAAGAGCATGCCACATGATTGAGAGAAACATAGATAATGAAACTACATGTTTTACGGATACTGATGTAAATGCTTTTAGGGCAGAGATCCCTGTATTTGAGAATGAGCTTGTTTTGTCACCTATTTCTACTAAGGTAGGTGCTGACTCTGTGAAGGGTGATTTGTGGGTCATGCACTTTGATGGTGCAAACTGCAAAGATGGTGCAGGAGCAGGTATTTTACTTATTTCTCCTGATGGAAACACCTACAAGTTCTCTTTCACCTTGAATTTATTTTATACAAACAATATAGTAGAATATGAGGCCTTGTTGTTAGGACTGAGGTTGGTACAAAAGCATGGTATAAAATGCATAAGTGTTATTGGTGATTCTGAGTTGGTGGTGTCCCAAGTCAGGTCAGTGTATGCTTCCAAGAATAGAAGGTTGAAACAATATAGGAATGCAGTGTGGGATTTGATTGAGCATTTTGATGCCTTCAATATTGAGTGGAGGGATAGGAGTAACAACAAGATAGCTGACTTGTTGGCCAACATTGCAATCAATCCCAATGATATCACATTCTTTGGTATCTCTAAAGTTGAAATTTAGGCTAGGCCTAGTATACTAGACAATATTGAGAATTGGCAAGTTTTTTATGATGATAATGATATTTTGAAGTTTATGGATTGTAAGGATCAGTATCATGGTTAGGAACTTGATTGTTCAGCCTTGGTTGAGTCAATAGAAGGAAGGGAGGTTGTCTTAGGCAATGAGATCATTCAGCTTAGAACTAACAAGGTACCCAAGGGGCTTGTTGTTTTGGAGACTGTCTTTGACAACCAAGATAGAGTTCAAAAGAATATCAAAGGAGAAGATCATGCCAATCTTGAGGAGATAAATCTTGGATCACATGAGGCACCTAAGAAAGTGTACATTGGTAGAGATATATCTCAAAAGGTAAGGAAACCTTTGATTGAATTATTGAGGAAATTTAGGCATATTTTTGCATGGTCATATGATGACCTAAAGGTTTATAGAGAGGATTTATTTTAGCATGTTATTCCATTGAGAGAAGATGCTAAACCTTTCTGGCAAAAGCAAAGGCCTATTAATCCTACTTTGGCACCCAAGATGTAGGAAGAATTAATGAAGTTGAGAGATGCTAGCATTATCAAGCCTATAAGGAATTCTTCTTGGGTGTCAAACCTTGTTCCTGTAAGAAAAAAGAATGGTGACATCAAGCTTTGTGTGGACTTCAGAAATTTGAACATCAGCTCATTGAAAGATAACTATTGTTTGCCCAATATGGAGGCTATGTTGCAGAGAGTAACCGGATCAGAATTGATATCAATGATGGATGGTTTCTATGGCTACAATCAGGTCATTGTTAAGGAATCAGAACAATTCAAGACAGCCTTTACAACACCTTGGGGAACATATGTTTATGTGAGAATGCATTTTGGTCTCACAAATGCTGGTGCTACTTTTCAGAGGGCAATGGATGTTGCCTTTTTAGATTTCATTAATGATTTCCTTGTTGTGTATTAGGATGATTTAACTGCCTATTCCAAGAATGAAGAGGACCATTGTGCTCATTTAGAGAAAATATTTATGAGGGCCTTGGAATTTGGCATTTCATTAAACCCAAGGAAATGTGCTTTTGGTGTCATAGAAGGTAAGATGCTTGGCCATTTAGTTGGGAAGCAAGGAGTGAGAATTGACCCAGAGAGGGTAGCAGCAATTGATAAAATTCAGAGGCCAAAGAATGTTAAAGGGATTCAGTCTTTCTTTGGTCAAGTCAATTTTCTAAGAAGTTTTGTGACAAACTTTGCAGAGGTTACTAGACCTATTTCCAAGATGTTGAAGAAGGTATCTATAATCAATTGGGAGGGTGAGCCTGATGAGGCTTTCAAAAATATGAAGCAGGCTATCAAAGATGCATCAGTGCTAAAGGCACCTGATTATAGTGTCCCAATGCATATCTTTTCTTTTGCATCTTTTCATACTATTGCTACAGTTTTGTTACAAAAGAATAAGGATGGTTTTGAGTAGCCTATTGCATTTTTTAGTAAATCTTTGCAGGCTACAGAATTAAAATATGACATAAATGAGAAGCAAGCTTATGCACTTGTGAAGGCAATCAAGGCCTGTAAATGTTACTTGATGGGAGTAGTTGTGATTGCTTTTGTGCCAAGTGCAGCTGTGAAGGACATTTTCTCATAGCAAGAGGTGTCTGGAAGAAGATGCAGATGGATCAATAGGATCTGGGAGTTCAATGTTGAGATCCAGATCACTAAGTTGGTTAGAGGATAGGGATTGGCAAAGCTGATGGCCCAATCCAATCTAGATGCAAACCAGGTAAATCATTCTAAAAATGATTATACATGTGATATGGATGATTGTATTTGGTATCAGGATATTATTTACTATTTGAGAAACATGAGGTGCTAATGTGTTGTTGAAGGAGATGCATGAGAGAGTTTGTGGTGGACATTATATGGGTAAAACAACTGCTCATAAGATCTTGAGAGTAGGATTTTGGTGGCCCACAATCTTCAGGGATGCAAAATAATTGATAAGGAGATGTGATGCTTGTCAAAGGTTCTCTGGTAAGCTTAAGTTTTTAGGTAATATACCATTAAAACTAGTAGAAGTTCAGGCTCCTTTCCAGCAGTGGGGAATTGATTTCATAGGGGAGATACCAAAAAAGTCAAGTTGAGGTCATTCATGGATCTTAGTTGCCACTGATTATTTTACAAAGTGGGTAGAAGTTGTACCTACAAGGAATGCAACTAGCAGGGTGGTAATTGATTTCCTGATGAACAATATTGTCACAAGGTTTGGGCGCCCTGAGAGGATAGTGAGTGATAATGCTATGTGCTTCAGGTCTGCCGAATATAAGGACTTTTGTAGAGGTTTGGGAATTCAGATTTCTAATTCCTCACCTTATCATCCACAAGGAAATGGTCAGGCATAATCTACTAATAAGGGCTTGATTAAAATCTTGAAGAGAATTTTGGAGAAGAATAAGAGGGCATGAAATTCAAAGCTGCCATTAGCTTTATGGGCTGATAGGGTAACTATGAAGAGGGCAATTGGTTGTGCACCATTTGACCTAGTGTACGGAATTCATGCTAGGATGCCTCAAAATAATTTGTTGGAGATGTACAAGTTTGTGCAGTTGTATGATGATGACATTGATGATGAGATGCAGTTGAGAATTGAGGACCTCATTAGATTGGATGAAACTAGAAGAGAATCAGTTGCAAGGAATGCCAAATTGTAGTTGCAGGTTAAGAATTTATATGATAAAAAGACTCTTGACAGAAGGTTTGAGCCTGGTGATTTGGTGTTAGTTTGGAATGCCAGATTGGAGGATAAGGGGAAGCATGGTAAATTTGATCCCATTTGGTTAGTGCCATATCTGATTCATGAGAAATGGGGCCAAGATTCTTACATCATCAAGGATTTTAATAGTGATATTCAGGATTTGCCAGTTCATGGACAATTTTTGAAGCAGTACTTCATTTGAAGTACTTTGTTTTCCATGAATAGTAGTTAGGGTTGTACATCTTGTAAATTCTTGTATATAGATTGCTTGCCCCTACCTTGTTTTGCCCTAGTTTGTCAGTTTTTGGTCCCGTTGCTTGTCTTTCCCTGCTTGCGCCTTGCTCTCTACAATTTTGTCCTGTGGGATGGTCTACTTTTACTAGTGATTCTAAGTCCTTGCTATGCCTGCAGGAGGCATACATCCCCAGATAGAGCCACTATTAAGCCATTTTTCTGTCATGGTAATATCCTTTGAAAATGGCCTCCTCCCTGCGGATGTTTCTTGGTTTGTGCCCTGCCCTATGTTCCTTCTATTGTCACCTTGCTTCAATCCAGATTGCATCTCCTAAATCATAAAGCCCAGAAAGTTATTCGAGTTTCAAGGTCCGCGGGAAGCAATCTTTAGAATTTACCACAGTGTTGAAAATCCACAGTGTTTTCCAAAATCCATGATATTTTTGATCTTTGACCGATAACCTACATTTTTTTTGACCCTTTATCTTCCAGTTTTGTGCGCTTATCTATTGACGTGCCGAAAACATTGTGTGTTTTTGACCTCGCACTAGTTCCCTATCTATCGGCTTTCCTTAAGTGCGCAAGTGTGATGACAGGTGGGCCCGGGCCTTCAAAAGCTTTTCTTGATTGGCTGTCACATGGCCACATGTCAGAATTTTCTTACATGTGATCATGCGACAACCTGCCACCTATCCGCATGGTCCCAGCTCTTCATTATATTCAGCTTCCTGGTGGTTAGTCTTTTCTGGTGACTTGGTGACTTGCGATTTTCTCCTTGTCGCTGAATCCTGACGGTTAAGTCCCTAGCATCTGGCGACTTGGCTAGCGGTTAAGTTTTCCACAGTCGCGTAGTCATTGAATGCTTGGCGGTTTGTCTCTTCTCATGCTTCTTGCATGGTTAAAGTTTAGACAGGATCGATGGTTGCCGCAAGTTTGCATGGTGAAGATGCACGAGGTTTATTTTTGTGCTTTCGTGAAAACCGTCTGATCCTTTTAAAAGGGTAGGGCTTCTTTGGTAGTGGTCCCGGAGGTGATGATGTGGCAGCTTGTGATTGGTTATCGCATGGTCGCATAGCCCAGTTTTTGGCTATGTGATCATGCAACCACTTGCCACGTGTCCATGGTGGTCTGAGGCTTGTCAGTTGGGCCCGTTGGCTTTTGTTGTAGAGATATGCATTTTGTGCGGTGGGTCCGGCTTGCCAGGTAGTTCTTTTGTGCCACGGTGATCTAAGTTGGCAGGTTTTCATTTGTCCATGTGGTGATGACTTGGCTTGTCAGGGGGGGCCCGCGTTGAAAGCTTTGATCTAACGGTCGACGTATGATCGCAAGGAATATTCAAAGCCTTTACGATCATGCGCCATCCATCAAATTTTATTCCATTTTGCCAAGTTGCCTGATGTGCGAGTGGGACCATCTGCCACGTGGTGCTTAGCTGTTGTGTTCCTATTGGTCGACGTCGATGTGCTCAAAAGTGGGGTCATTGTCAAAGGGGTCTGTGACAAGGATAGATCCAACAGTCGGCGTAAGTTCTCATGCAAATTATCAGAGCCATGAGATCTTACGCCAGCTATTAATTTCAAAGGCTTATGATATGTGGGGTCCATGTTTGCAGTGACCGGGCAAATGGTGGTGCCAACATGGAGGCTTGTCGCATGTTTGCATAGCCCAGTTTCTGGACTATGCGATCATGCGACCACTAATGGCATCACGATTACAGAGTTAGGATGGGTCCACTGTGCGGGTCTTGCCGGCGTGCCTGATTTTGATTGGTCGGTGACTGGTGGTGGGCCTGAGGACTTTTCTGGGTGGTTTGTGATAGCATTGCGCGGTTAAGGAGACCACGGTCGCATGATTGCAAAGGTTAAGTTTAGTGCCTTGTGATCATGCGACCAAGCATATATGTGAAGCCAGATTTCTGTGGCGGTGAAGTTCATGACCATGTGGTAGCATGACTAAAGACAAGTGTTAAATCATAAGCTTGGGAAAGTAATAAAGATCGACGGCTGTAACTTAAAGTTGATCTCAGTTTAAACAAGGACCACCGATGTGTTTCTGGCACCATGAAAGTGACCGTTGGGATTTCGAGTTCAAATTTGTAGAGGGGTTTGCAGCGACCAAAGGTATCTGGTTTTAATGCTTTTTGGGTGGATTTCTTACTGGTTTGATGGTAGTAGGTTGTTGCGATGTGGTCCAGGGCTCCTGTGGTCATTTGCAAAGGTAGATTTTGTACTTGGTGGAGTATGGTTTTGTGCTTGAGGAGTTGTTTATAGGTGGCTGATTTGACTGATTTTCATGGCAGCTCCTAGTTCTCTATCTTGGTTCGCAGATTTTCATGATTGCAGATCTATGTGAGATTTTCTTTCTCTGGACTGCTTGGTTTCTTGCCCTTGTAATAAATTCAGATGTAAATTTTGGCATGTCGGGTGGTTGAGACCCTAGCCCTAGCTATCTGTAGCTTGTTGCATTCTCTCTGAGAATTCCAAGGCAGCTAGTGGTATAAGTTGCAGAATTTTGGATTTTGCAAGGGTTCCAAAATCTTGTTGCTTTTGCTCCCTAGTTTTTTACTATAATACACTGATAGAGGTTTGATTTGGTGTCTTTTTCTTAGCTTTGTGTCATGCTAATTGTATGCTGATTCTAGATTTGTTAATGAAAACACTCTTGGATCCCAATCTTGAATCTTGTGTATGTCTTCTTTCTTGTCTCTGAGCTCATATATGTTAATATCACAAAGTCTGTTAATGTATGGTAAATAAAGAGTATTTTGAATTCATCTCTGAGTTTCTAACAAAGTTAGGATTAAAGCCTTTTAGGTGAATTCAGTGAGTTTGCAACCAAGTATAGAATTTGATGTCCTTGTGCTTGAGGGAAAGGGGTAATAGGCAAAGCACTTACTCTGGTTTCCATTGTGTTTGATTTGAGGTGTTCAGTTGAAGTATATAGTTGGGTGACTCTTAGCCCTGGGATAAGGCACTAGTCCCTTCTCTTGAATTTATGGTTAACAACCACACAAACATAAACATTCATTTGATAAACCTTTTATAGACTTGTGTTGAGCATTGTATACATCATTTTGAGACTCCTTTAGAGAAGTGAGTCAAGGGTACACCCGCCTGAGCATTGAAACTCAAAGAGTACAAGGATCCTTTGATCCTTGTCAGTTGGCCCTCTTCCTTGTGGACTTTGGAGTGGTGATAGAGTCAGGATTTTATTTATAGTATCCATCAAAGTGTAAATCTACAAGTTGAAGATCAAAGGGAATAATCCACAACCAACATATCTAACTTTTTAAAATGACATCTTGACAATTATTATATCAAAAGATTTTTACCTAATTAGGGTTATGGTATCATCTAGAAAACCTTAGATCTACGATCCAAATGACTAACCTAAAACATTATTACATATGGATCATCAATCATTTCATGATTACATCTGCATTTATTCTTTACCTCGATCTATGTAAACTATTTTCTAGCTCTATGTAAACCATTTACCTTGTATTCTATGTCATTACATACTTTTATGTCTTTCCTATATTGATCGGTATATATTGCATTCGTGACTTGGTAAATTACCGATGATCAGTATATATGAATGCTCAGTTATAACTATACTTGGTGCTCGGTAATTATCTAGCTCGGTGTGAGTGTTCGGTCAAGACTATGCTCAGTTGCTATGTTACTCTGCCTTGTGCTCTACTTTAGTTACTCTGTGTTGACCGACTAGCTTTTTTTCTTCCTTTACCGACTATATGTGTGACACTAATGATAAATTACAAACTAACACTCTCCCCCTTTCACATTAGTGAAAGAAACACATATGTATGCCATAATAAAGAAATTTAAAACTTCAAAAATCTATACTTCAAAATTGTAGACTCCCTCCATGTATATGCCTCAATAGGTATACATACTATACATATTTTCCCCTTTGTACTTGTATATATATGTTTTCCCCATTTTTTGGCAATAATGCCAAAACTGTATATACTTACATCTTATAAAAAAATGTCCTGATGGGTTTTCTTCAAGTTGCCTAAGATATTTTCCAATTCCTCTTTCAAACTTTCTAATACAATTTTCTCCAAACCAACATGGGCATGCATGTCAAAAATTTGATCTACCATTGATATCTCAGGAGTGGCTACAAGATCCTTGGCTTTCTTCACATGTCATTGCATCGCCTCAATGTGGGGT
Source organism: Chamaecyparis obtusa (assembly GCA_027943335.1). Lineage (NCBI taxonomy): Eukaryota > Viridiplantae > Streptophyta > Pinopsida > Cupressales > Cupressaceae > Chamaecyparis > Chamaecyparis obtusa. The sequence continues at coordinate 61,122 of BSBK01012455.1, read as the reverse complement.
AACAACTCTTCCTATAGCTCAGTTGTTTGATCCTTGATCTTATCTTCTTCTCTCCTTAGTTCATTTCTTAACCCATGAATATCATTGACTTTTGCATAATGTAATTTAAATACACCGGATTCTGTAATTAAGTTTTATGCACTCTTTTGCAGATCATCATCTAATTTCTTAATATTTTATTTTATTTGTGGAGTGAAAGCGTCGATAGTGGAAAGCTTCTTGAAAATTATGAGTATCTATTGAATGAGACTTTCTGTTTCATTTATAGTCTCAGATAACTTCACCTTACGAATTGTCATGGCTTGGTTGATTCTCTCAGTTATTTTTTATTGTATTTTTTACTCTACTATCTCTTCTATCTTCTTTTCAGCATTGGTATTGGGAGAATTGATGTGGTAGGTAAATGTTGCAAGTTGGTCAATGATGGGATTGGCCTCATCAATAGTGACATCAAGTACAACTTTCATTAAGATTTCTCTCACATCCTCAAATACCTCTTTATGTTTACTTTCCTCCCTCAGCTTCTCCTGAGAAACCTTTCTATTGCACAATTCTCCATACCTTCTGAGAGCTTCAGGGTCTAAAGTTCTAGGGTCACATGAAGGTATTTCTATTACTTCATCTAGGGTGATCGAACCTTTTCCATGTTTCTTCTTCTTTTTCTTTTCCTTTTTGCTAGAAGTAGGGAATTTCCCATAAGGAACTAGAGCCTTTTGCTCTGGATCTAAATTTGGTTGCTCGGTGCTGACACTTTCCTCTTTCTCTTGCCCCTTTTCTATTCCCTTGGTGTGAGGTCCTTGTGCTAGTAGTAGAATCATATACATTAGCTTCACTTTCTATTCATTTGTCATCTACCTCTTTGGTTTCAGGCTCAACATTCTCTTTGTCTCCTTCTTCACCCCTATTGTCTGTAGTATCCATCAGTTTCTCAGGTATAGTGTCCTTGGGTTTCTCTGTAGTAGCAATGTCTATGCCTTGTACCAAGATTGGTAAGTTACGTAGTATTTGTACTATGGCTTCCTAGGTAGTTTGTTCTTCATTTATGATCCTGGTAGCAGCAGTGACATATTCATCTTCCTTTGCCTCATCATTGGGATCACCTTAAGTGATATCTTTAATTAAGACTTATTCATTCCCTGTAATCAATAACTTCTCTAGTGTATCCTATTTCTTGGTGTAGCCACCAGGATAAAAATATTTTGCATATGTGGCATCCTATGGTTTCTCAGTGTCTGATATGTGAATGGGCTCTTCAATTGGTCTTTGTGTAGTAATATCAACATGATCTCTCCATACATAAAAATCAGTAGGAATACCCATTCAAGAAAGTATGGTACATATATTTTAAATATAATAGATGATGCATGATATGTGTGACCCAAGGAAAAAGATAGAAGAAAATTGTAAAGACTAAATGTTTCCAACGGTTTGTTGCAGTGTTGTAATGAAATCATTTAATATATGGGTGAATACATAACAAAGGTAAGTTAGATCCAATGAAAGTTAATATGTATGGGAGGGTCCATGAAAAATTAAATAAATAGAGAAAATGTTGAAAATAATTTTCACCATACACACAAAATGCATAGTTATGCAACGAAGACCGAGGTGAAAAATTTGACTACTTGATGAACTTACTAAAAATTTGAAGAGAAGAATAGAGTAGCAAGGATAAAATGGAACCTGGTAGATGTTCCCTTCCTTGGATTACTAGTGTCTTTCCTCACTTCCAACTAACTGTTACCCAAATTTTCCTGTATTATACAAATTTGGCTAGATCTATCCCAAGGTCTCTGTTTTTACCCCGCCGAGCATCTCTAAAAGTTTCATAACCTCATGTTTTATTTCCTGGCCTCTGCAATTATTTCAAGTCCCTAGTCAGCAGGTCAAAATATTCAAAAAAATAGCCGTTGTGTTGAAACCTTTTAAAATCCTCAAAAAAACCCCAAGGCCCTGTTATGTTTCCTTGTTACTTTATCGACAACTTAAAATCCCCAATACCCATGTGCGCTTTAATCTCATTGGTTGGTCGCAAGTTCTCTAAGTTTCTTGGTAGTTACTTTTCCCATTTAGCGACTTAGTGAATACAGTGATTCTCATAATCGTTAAGTGTTTCCCAGTCACCGCATAATATCTTGCGACCCAGTGAACGTTAACTTCTCTTCAGTTGCATAATCGCTAAATCTTTCGGCGGTCTAAATTTGTGGGGTCCTGGTTATGAGGATCTAACGGTTGGCATATCTTCAGATAGGTTGGTGTCAAAGCTTGAGATCTTAAGATGAACGTTAGATCTTCCATGTCTACAGCGCTTCAGTGTGTCAGTGGGACTGGTGCCACCTCATCCGATTTGGCAGCCTCTAATTGGTCCACATGTATCAAGTCATCTTTTGTCAGTGGGACCAAGTTCTTTTAGCGGTCAGAGGTCCTGACAGTTGTCAAAGGATCGACGGCTATCTTAAGTTTGCAAGGGTTTTGTCAGAGCTATAAGGGGATAAGACTAGCCGTTGATCTTGCTTTTTGTCAGAGCAGGTCCAACAAACTTCCCAGCTTTTAATCTAACGGTCATCATATGATCGCATGGAATATTCCTACCACATGTGATCATGCATCTGCCATTGATTTTATTTCATCATCAGGGGCTTGCAGGTGGGTCCTCATATGGTGATGTGCTCGTTTCTCATTGGTCCACATAGTGATGTCTTAGATGCTATAGTTGGGCCGAGTTAGGATGTCTATAGGGATGTTAGAAGGATGAAGATCGACAGCTGGCATATCTTCATGAAGGGCTTTTCTGACACATGAGATTATGTGCAAGCCGTCAATTTTGCCAAGTGTTCAAGATTTGTCAGTGGGTCCAGTGCTAGGTCAGGGTGATTTGCCAACTTCTTATTGGTCAAAGTGAAAGGAAAATCCATGGGACCACATTGTCAGGTGTGTTCAGGTGTTTGAACATGATTGGTTGACACATGTTGATGAGGATTCCTAGGTGGACTGATGTGTCAGTGGGGTCCCAGATTAGAAAGGATCTAATGGCTGGTGTATAAGCGTAAGGAATATTTAGGGGCTATGAGATCATGCACCTGCCGTTAGGTTGGAATCTTGGAGATAGTGGGTCCGTTGTCACAGAGGCTTGCTGAGGTGTTGCTGACAAAGTGGTCAGAGTGAATAAAAGATTGCCAAGTGGCGGGTCTGGGCCTAGGGTTAAAAAGAGTTCTTCATGACTTAAGAAGAGAAAATTCAAGGTGGGTCCTCATGCTGATTTGTTCACATTTCATTGGCTGTTGACTTCCACGGTGGTCTTGACTTTTTAGAGGGGATTTTAAGTCATTTTTTCAGCATGTCATGGTTGTTCATCTTCCGGGAAGGGTTTCTCATCGACGGTCACGTTTTAAAATGACTAGGCTACCCCTTAACATTTAAATTTGAATTTTTGCACTGGTTTCCTGCTAGGGTTTTGCATTTTAACAGCCATGTGTGGCAGTTTGGTAGCTGGAATTGATTTCTTCAGGACAGAGATAGTTGTAAGGATAGTGAGGAATGATCTGATCATTGGTGCCATAGATTTTGCAAGGTACCATGTCATGTTGAAAATCTTAATCAGTTGCCGCCACCTTTTACAAGGTGATTATTGAAAATAGAAATATCTATGAGATCATATTTGAAGCCTTCATGGCTTAGTGGAGTTGCAGGTGGGTAGATGGGTTGAAGTTGTTGTGTTTGTAGGTGGACTCAATCTAGGATCAACACACAAAGAGAAAGATATAATTTGATGAGCGGTTCTTAGTAATTTTCATGATGGGTCAGTAGTGTACCTTTAGGGTTTGATACTTTTATAAAATCTGTAACCCTAGTTAGGTTAGTTTTGACTCCTCCCTGCATGTAGTTGAGTATGTATATATTGTTTTAGAGCCTTTAGTGCAAGGGAGGAGTTGGACAATTGGTAGAACAAATTTCACCTTTTTTCTTAAAGGCTATCTATGGTATCATTTCTACCCTCTAGCTCATATAGTTGTATTTTCTCCCATTGATGATTCAAATATTGCAGAGGTATTTCATGACAATCCTTCATGTCCCTATGCTTCCTTGTTTGGATTATCTCTTATTGGATCAAAGTATGTGCATTTTTTCAATGATAGTTTAGGTTTCCTGATCCCTCTTGCTTTCTACAATTTTGTGTGTTACTGTGTTTGATTTGATTTAGATGTTCTTGCGGGTATACCTCAACCCCCTTAACAGTCTTGTCTCAATCCTACACCGAGTTGTAGAAGTGAATATTTGTCTGCAGGTCATAAGTTGTGTCTTATTCTCAGGCCCTCTTATGAAATACTTATGCAAGCCTATTCAGTAAGTTGTGACCTATTAGACCTAAGCTTTTCATTGATTTCATTCCTACATACTAAGATCCAAACCCTAAATTTGGTGCATCACCTAATAGGTAGTTTTCTTTCAAGTCATTTCCCTTATAAGCATTCCTTCTATCCATTTCCCTCCAAAATATTTACTTTCATGCCTAGAAGCAAACTAAGGTGATTATCCAAGAGGAACTAGCCTAGAACCTAGAGGTTTCATCTTAGTTAGCAAAGGTCCCACAACCTAGAGATGATTCCCATGTTATACTGAGTTATCAAGACCAAGAGAGCTTGAAACAAAGGGTGGAAACATAGTGTATAACAATTCTGGCACACCCGGTGTGATGAGAAGTTATTCAAATTCAAAGATATGCTATCTCTGATATGTAGATTTCATAGTGTAGGCTTTTAGAAGTCATTCTATCAAGTATATCTGGTGACTCCACTGATTTCAAAGATCAAGGCTAATTTGTTCAAAGTTTTATGAGAAAGATTGAGACTAGGAGCTCAAAGGCTATCCAATTTTTAGAGTTACCCTTAAGAAGTCACAAAGGTAGGTCAACTCAAAGGACATCCCCTGCAAGGAGAGTTCAATCTACACCTCCTGATACTTTAGAGAGGAGACCTTTTCCCTTTTATCCTAGAAGAAGGGGTAGATCCCTAACCAGAGATCTAGAGGAAGATTCCAATCAAGCAGTAAATACAACTCATATAGTTGTCAATCTTCAAATTCTAACACCGAAAATGACAAGACAGTTTGCTTTTTCTCCATTCAACCAAAGCAGCCCATTGGCCTTTTCTCAACATCATGATGTGCCCTTGGTGGCACTTAAGAGTATATCAAATTTCACTGGTGAAGGGCAGACAACTACTTTTGAGCACATAAGAGATGTGACCACCATATGCAGCATACACAACATTACTGAAGAAGATGTGGCCATAAAGTTATTAGCATCCTCTTTAAAAGGTAAGGCTCTAGAATAGTTTAGAACTCTAACTGTTGGTTCTATTACTTCTTAGGATGAGTTAGGGGATGCATTAAGTAAGCATTTTGAGGATAAATCAGATAACTTATCTCTAGTTTAGCAGTTAACAACTATTAAGAGAGACCCTCAAGAGCAAATGACAGATTATAATAGGAGATTCGTTAAAACATGGAATAGAATCCCAACCTCAGTAAGGCCATCAGCTAACCATTCCTTCCTTTACTATTTACAAATCCTAAATGGTCAAATTTTTGTCATGATCCAGTCTATGGGTGGTACTTCTCTACCCCAAGCTTTTGACATAGCTGTCAGGGCTGAAAATTGTTTGATCCAAGCATTCATGATTGCTAGAAGGCCTCCAATGCCTATTTTTCCTAGCCTTCAACCCATTACACCTGCCCAAGTACCCCCATTTACCCCTATCCTAACCATGTTGGCACCCCAAGCTAGTACTAGTGGTCAAGAGCTGAGGACTAGTTTCTCCCAAGAGCTGCAAGAGATAAAGAATAGCCAACAAAGTAGTCAGCAAGAAATGACTAACTTGTTGCAGACCTTAACCAAGGAGGTCACAAATCTGAAGAAACAAGGTCAAGGAATTAGACCACCATTTCAGTCACAAGGCCAAAGTTCTAATCAGCAATATCAAAATCAAGGACAACCTTATCAACAAAATATGCCACCATACCAAGGAGGCTATCAAGGACAAAAATAGAGTTTTAATCAGAGACCATTCCAACCATATAACCCTGCACCTCTCAGTTCTGCTAATCCAGTGAGGGATGTGGTTCCTAGCCAAAACAATGTGGCTATGGAGAATGAATGGTGTTTTCCTTGCAGTCAGCCTCACAATCAGGCTACATGTTCAAATGGATGGATGAACCAAGCTCTAATGGTTCAAAATGACTCACAAGCTCAATCAGAGGTTTCATCTAGTGGATCATTACCTCAACAAGAATCACAAGAGCATGAGACTTCTCTCTTTAATTGAGAGCAACCAGACTTCAATGGAGTCAATGATGAAGCTTCTTTTGTTGCCTTTACAAGAGAAAAAAGAAGAGCTCAAGACATGGAGAGAGTGGATTCTAACTCCAAAGCTACTACAACTACAGAGCCACTACAGCAAGCTACTCCCATCACACCTAAGGAGGCTCCTATCATACCAAGCAAAGAGAGCTAGGCTCTCAAGGAGGTAGAGCCCATCATGCCAAAGATATAACAAAGAGTGTACACACTGTGACACCATTTAACATTGTAGACAACATGAAGAAGGTGAATGTCATCATGTCCATGTGGGACTCCTTGGCTCTTCTAGGAAAACCTAAAATTTTGAAGAAGGCCATGTCAGAAGTAACAACTCCTCAACTTGCAAAAGAGGCTGCAAAGCCAGTGTTGGTCAACACTGATCAAGAAAAAGAGACTCCAAGTAGCAACTCCAAAGGCAATGCCACACAAGGTAGGAATTCAAAGCCACCTCCCTTTTTTGTATCTTTAATCATTGGAAAATCTTTAGTACACAATTGTATGGTAGATAGTGGAGCTACTAGCACTGTAATGCCCAAGAAAGTAGCTGACCAATTAGGACTAAAATATGACCCCTTCCAAAAGAAGGTTACCGAACTTGATGGATCCTCAGTTAGTACTACTAGTGTGGCCAGGGATACCAATTTAATCCTGTATGCTAGTCCTAATTTTTCAATCCTCCTTGATATATATATCATAGATCTCCTTGCATTATTTGCTATATGTCTTTCAAGGGAGTTTACAACCAAGATAGGAGGTTACCTATCTTTTGATTGGTCTCACATGTTATTTCATACAAGGTATGGGACCAATGTCACCATTAAATCAGAACCATTAGCAACACACCATATAGAGCCATATGTGTCCAATGCCATCAATGTAAATTGCCCTATATTTGATGACAGTGACTTCCAAACCATTAGTGAAGCAAGCACAAAGATAGAGAGTATCCCTGATATCCTTCTAGATGAAAGAACTTCAGAGGCCCAAGAAAATCTTGTTTGGAATGCTAGTTTGGGAAACTACTTGTTACAAGAAAATGATGCTATAGAGCCCAACCTTTTCAAGGATGTTGACTTAGAAGATCAGAACAGTCAGGTTTGGGAACTATACTTTGATGGAGCTAGAAGTAGACATGGTGCTAGTGATGGTGCTATGCTAGTGTCCCCAAAAGGAGAAAGGTATTATACTGCCTTTAGATTCATTTTTTCCTGCACCAGTAACACTACAAAATATGAAAGTCTAGTCAATGGACTAGAATGGGCTAGGAGAAGAGGGCTTAAGGCCTTAAAAGTTTATGGTGATAGTGAGCTTGTTGTCAGCGAAGTAAGAGGGATAAGTGCAACCAAAATGACACTATGAAAGCATACAAACATAGAGTTTGGGATGCAATTGAAGATTTCCATGCTTTCAATATTGTTACCATCCCTAGAAAGTTAAATCAAAATGTAGATAGGTTAGTTGCTGTTGGATCCCAATATGATATTCCAAATAGCATTTCAAGAGAAATAGATCAACAGCATATGAAAGTGATTGTCATACCATCTATCCCAGATAATGATGTCAATTGGTAAGTGTTTGACAATGATGAACAAATTCTACAATTCTTGTTTGAAGAAGATGTTTTTTCATAACACAATCAAGATAGACTATCTCAAAACTATGGTGGTCAAGTGATACAACTCAAGTCTAATAAGATTCCTAGAGGTCTTTTTTCTTTGGAGACTATCTTCAATAAGGATGATGAAGTCAAGAAAAGCAAAGATAGCCTGGTAGTCCAACAAGAACATTGTGTTGAATTAGAGTTGGAACTAGGTAAGAGTTTACAATTTGGAAAGGTAAACACTAAATTGGAAAAATAAGCTTATACTCAGTTATTCAAAGAATTTAGTGATGTATTTTCATGGCAATATGAAGACCTCAAAGGTTTCAACCCTGCCCTTGTTCAACACACTATTGAGTTAGAACCTAATGCCAAACCAGTGAGGCAAAAGCAAAGGCCTGTTAATCCCAAGCTTGAGCCACTTATGCATAAAGAAGTGCTCAAACTGATAGAGAGTGGTATCATCTACCCCATTAAACATACTAGTTGGGTTTCCAACCTTGTTCCTGTCAGGAAGAAGAATGGGGAGCTGAGGTTATGTGTTGACTTTAGGGATCTTAACAGGGCCTCATTAAAGGACCGCCATCCACTACCCTCTATGGAACAAATTTTACAATGTGTCTCTGGATCTAAGAGATTTTCATTATTGGATGGCTATTCAGGATACAATCAAATCTTAGTAAATGAAGAGGATCAATACAAGATTGCATTTACAACCAAGTGGGGAACCATAGCTTAACAAAAAATGCCATTTGGTTTGTCAAATGCAGGTGCTACATTTCAAAAGGCAATAGATATGGCCTTTAAGAGCCTAATGTACAAGTTTGTGTTGGTCTACTTAGATGATGTAATTTTATATTCAAAGCATGCAGTAGACCACATCAAACATCTGAGGAAAATTTTTGAAAGGTGTAGAGAATTTGGGATATCTCTTAATCCCAAGAAATGTATGTTTGCAGTTCATGAAGGAAAATTGTTAGGATATGTAGTATCCAAAGAAAGAATTATAGTGGATCCTAAGAGAATTGTAGCTATCCTAGAGCTACCCCTACCACATAACAAGAAAAGTCTCCAATCTTTCATAGGAAATATTAAATTTGTTAGGAGATTCTTGCCTAACATTGCAGATTTACTCAAGCCTTTAACAGCTATGTTAAAGAAGAGTTCAGCTTTTAGTTGGACAAAAGAAGGAAAAGCCAACTTCCAAGCTATCAAAGAGGCCCTAACAAAAGCTCCTGCCTTGTCGAACCCAAATTTCAGCAAGGATTTCATCTTTTATTCTTATGGAGGTCATGATGCTATATCTACAATGTTGACTCAAGAAAATTTAGATGGATTGGAGCAGCCTATTGCTTTCTTTATCAAAGGTTTAGAAGAATATGAATAGAGATACTCTTTTGTAGAGAAACATGTGCTTGTTTTGGTGAAGGGCCTTAAAAAGTTTAGATATCTACTGACCCATAATAGGGTACATTTAAAAGTTACTCATCCAAGTGTCAAAGAGTTTTTGCTTTCCAAAGACTTAAATGAGAAAAGAGCTAGTTGGATCACCAAGGTGATGGAATATGACATTGATATTCAAATTACCAAGCTGGTTAGAGGAAGAGGTCTTTGTTAGCATTTGGCAGAGGATGAAAGTTCAAAGAAATCAAAGCAAATAGATGCATCTTTGGTGGTGCTTTCTATTGAGAAGCAAGCCAAAGCAACAAGATGGTTACCTAACATGGCTCATTTTTTTAAAACAGGACAATGTCCTACAGATTTAGATTTAGCAAAAAGAAGGTATTATAGGTTACAATCTATTCCTTTTGTGCTGATTGATAATGTTCTTTTTAGGAAAAATCACAATGGTGTCCTTTTACGATGCATAGATTCAGAAGAGGTAGCAGACCTCCTATTCGAGTTTCATGATGGACCTTCTGGAGGTCACTTTTCTACTAGGACTACTGCTTTTAAGATCATGAGGGCTGGATACTATTGGCCATCTATCTATAAGGAAAGTCATGATTATGTAAGTAAATGCATCAAGTGTGCCATGTTTGTAGGAAAAGAAAGGCTTGCAGCCTTGCCCCTACAGCCAGTCAGAATATATCAGCCCTTCATGAAGTGGGGCATAGATTTCATAGGAATGATCAATCCTCCATCTAGTGCAGGCCATAAATGGATAGTTACTACAACTGACTACTTCACTAGATGGACATAAGCAATTGCATTGAAAGAAGCCAATGAGAGTGTTGTCCTAAGCTTTTATGATGATATAATCCATAGTTTTGGCACTCCTGATTCCATCATTTCAGATAATGCCTTAGCATTCACAGGCCTCAAAGTCTCAGAGTGGGCAGTCAAGAATGGCATTTATCTGAATACAAAATCCAATTACTATCCTCAGGGAAATGGTTTAGTAGAATCAACAAATAAGAACCTGATCAGGATAATTAAGAAGACTCTACAAGACAATTAGAAAGATTGGCATACAAAGCTCAAATCTGCCTTGTGGTTAGACAGAATTACCCCAAAAAAAATCATTGGTAATTCTGCTTACATGTTAGTGTATGGCAAGGGGGCTAAGTTGTCAATTTCAACAGAATTACCAGCTCTGGACTTAGCTACTCAATATGCCCTGTTTGATGAAGATGATCCCTTACAGATCAAATATGCTTAATTGATGGAATTAGAAGAACTCGGAGGAAAGTCAATGCAAGATATGGAATTCCACCAGGACCAAACCAAAAGGAGTTATGATAAAAGAGCCAGGGTCAGGAACTTCAAGGTTGGTGATATAGTCCTTAAATGGGATGAATTCAAAGCCAAACCTGGTAGGCACACACAATTTGATTCATTCTGGGGTGGGCCATTTGTTATAACAGAGTGCAGAGGATCCAACACTTTTCAGCTATCAACTATTGAAGGTTATGCCCTGCCAATTTCAATCAATGGATTCCACTTGAAACCTTGTTTTGAGGTTAATCCCTCTCTATAACCTTTTGTATATAAGTTTCCTTGCTTGCTTTCTTGCTTTCTAGTTTAATTTCCTGCTTTTCAAGAAGTTCTTTGAGAACAGTTCCAGTTCGATCTCCCTGTGAGAATTTTGAAAATTTTTATGACCCCATGCCCAATGGCTTGCTTTAAGGCCACTGGTTTTCCATGTCTAGTAGGCTAACATCCTACAGAAATCCTCAAAATGTTACCCAAATTTTCTTATCTTATATAAATTTGGCTAGATCCATCCCAAGGTCTTTGTTTTTCCCCTGCCGAGCATCTCTGAAAGTTTCATGACCTCATGTTTTCTTTCCTGGCCTCTGCAATTATTTCAAGTCCCTGGTCTGTAGGTCAAAATATTCAAAAAAATAGCCGTTGTGTTGAAACCTTTTAAAATCCTCAAAAAAACCCTAAGGCCTTGTTATGTTTCCTTGTGGGGTCCCAGTTATGAGGTTCTAACGGTTGGCGTATCTTCGGATAGGCTAGTGTCAGAGCTTGAGATCTTAAGATGACCGTTAGATCTTCCATGTCTGCAGCGCTTCAGTGTGTCAGTGGGACCGGTGCCACCTCATCCAATTTGGCAGCCTCTGATTGGTCCACATGTATCGAGTCATCTTTTATCAGTGGGACCAAGTTCTTTCGGCAGTCAGAGGTCCTAACAGTTGTCTTAAGTTCACAAGGGTTTTGTCAGAGCTATAAGGGGATAAGACTAGTCGTCGATCTTACTTTTTGTCAGAGCGGGTCCAGCAAACTTCCCAGCTTTTAATCTAATGGTCGTTGTATGATCGCATGGAATATTCCTACCCCATGCGATAATGCGCCCGCCGTTGATTTTATTCCATCATCAGGGGCTTGCAGGTGGGTCCTCATATGGTGACGTGCTCGTTTCTCATTGGTCCAAATAGTGATGACTTGGATGTTGCAGTGGGGCCGAGTCAGGATGTCTACAGGGATGTCAGAAGGATGAAGATCGATGGCTGGCATATCTTCGTGAAGGGCTTTTTTGACACATGAGATTATGTGCCAGCCGTCAATTTTTCCAAGTGTTCAAGATTTTTCAGCGGGTCTAGTGCCAAGTCAGGGTGATTTTGTTGCCTTTTTTTCCTTGTAGGACCAAGCTTGAATCAAATAGTTGGGCTTAGACACTAATTAGGCACTCAAGCTTGACAAGAAAAACAAACCAATTGATGAGGACAAAGAGAAATCCTCCTTCTTCTTTGAGCTCCACATTCACTCAGACCAGTATACCTCATCTGCACACACATATTACCTTGTGTCACACTACAGGCCTGCAGGTAACTGACTGTGGAATGATTTTCAAACTCTTCTAGGTATCCTGTACCTCAATGAAGCCAATATCTCATGCAATAGCCCTACTTGCATGGAGTGAGTATGAAAATCAGAGATCTATCCTAGCAACAAGAAAGGGAAAGGGTGGGACTAAATGAAAATGATTTGAATGGATTGAAAGGACCTCTAAGATGCCCTAAGTCTCTGATAGACTAGTGCCTTATCCAATGGGCCACAGAGTCAAATACAATATTGCAAGGGACAGCTATGAAACAAGAAAATAATATACCCAATGTGTTGATGCCTGACATCAATCACACACCATGACCAAACCTCAACTTAGTACCCACCTGTGCATTCAAGCATGCTATTATCCATCAAAGGATTTTGACCCTCCCCTTAGAAGAGACCTATGAAAGGAAAATACATTAACCAGCATCCACTGGAAGACAAGCATGACCTATCTTTGATATTTTAGCTCATACATGCATAAACACTAACCCTAAACCAGTTACCTCTACGAAGATAACTCCACTTGCAAACACTTAGGCAATACAAGTAGAAAAACCAGACACCCTTGATGTATGATTAATGCATTCAGAATTCAAATGGAGATAACTTGGTGACAGTAAGAATATATTCACTTCTCATACATAAGACAAATCAATTCCAATATGCATTATATTCTTAGAACCAACAATGGAAACAAAACACCCTATATGCAAAGAGAAGGGGAAATCTATAGAACAAAACCTTTCATGGATCTGACAAAATTCAGAACCATCTCCAAGTCAAAAATTCAACTACATATACCCCTAGCTACCTTGGAATTCTCAGAGAGAATGCAACAAGCTACAGACAGCTAGGGCTAGGGTTTCAACTACCCAACCAACCAAAAGAAAACATCAAAATTTATTACAGGGGCAGGAAACCAAGAACCTCAAGGAAATAGATCAAAGATGATCTCCAATCATCATAATTCTCAGAACAGAGCATGGAAGATCACAAATCTACCAAGAGAACAAGTCAAAACAACCACCTTGAAATCATGCCTCGAGCCAACAAAACTACCCTCCTCCACATGGCACAAATCCCTGCAAACCCTCAAAGCACCCAGAACCACACTGGAACGGCGGAGAAATTCAAATTCACCAACTCTGGCCCCCTCTGTCATCAATTCTAGTCCATACAGGCTGCTGGAAACATCTCAAAAATTCAAATCTGTAGGCAACGACTATATTCATGGCACCAGAAGTGAATCGGTGGTCCTTATTCAAAATCAAATAAACATTACGTCGCGGTCGTTGACCTTTATTACTTTCCCGGGCTTATGCTTTAACACTTATCTTAGACAGCATCGATGACTGTCGCTAGACCTCCACATTAACTTCCTCACACCTTACCCTGACAGTGATACAATGGCCACAAGATCTGTCACCCCTTTAATTACTTTAGAAACCCAGTGGCCCCACTTAATAACTCCGCAACCGTGACCACAAACGGTCAATCGCATGATCGCATAGCCCGGGGGACGGGCTATGCGAACATGCGACAACCCGTAGACTTTAACCTTACCACAACCACCACTGCACATTTTGAAAATGCCACTAAATCATCTAGCGAACTGGTGACAAAGGACTTTTGCCAGTTCACGAAAAGAATAGCGCTGCCACCAAATTATCCCGCAAACCCGCAACAAGAAGTAAATTTTGTCGAGCCGCTAGACTTTATACATTCTGCCATTAACTCCGTAACTGTGATGCATGACACCACCTGTCGCTATGCCACAGACCCTGGCCCACCATAGGCCACATGTCACAACACCGTTCGCTGAAAACTGCCCCGTCACCAACACCGGACCCACACTCTGCAAGCCCTCGAAATTGAATGGCGGGTGCATGATCGCAAGGGGTCTAACACCTCCCATGAGATCATGCGCCAACCACTAGATCTACCATGCCATCCTCTCCGTTGAATCTCCCGGGCCCGCTGCAAACAAAACCCTCGGCATCAAATTAGACGGTGGGTGCATGATCACAAGGGAAAAGAATATTCCTTGCAATTGCATGCCAACCATAGATTTAAAACATTAACATACACCCCGCTGAGACACTACCACATCATCACCTCTCATCGGGCCCTAGGGACACGCGTCGACCGGTCGCATGATCGCATAGCCAAAAGACTGGGCTATGCAATCATGTGACAGCCAACCCCAAGCTGTCACAAGTTCACCTCTTGCAAACAGAATCAACAACAGGTCCATGATTGCAAGTGGAAAGAATATTCCTTGTGATCACACGCCAACCGTCAATCTCCAATCTCTAACTCCGGGCAATGAAGAGAACTGGGACCCACAAACCAATCACCGAGCACTTAGCGACTACGCGACTAACTGCCAGCCAAGTTGCTAGATGTTAGCCGCAAACCGCCAGAAATGAAGAGATTACGCAACAACACAGTCGCCAGATCGCTGAATGCTTAGGGATTAACCACCAGAATTAGGAGATCAATAGATAACTACCAGTCGCTAGGTCGCTGAATGAAGAACCAATCGCCAGATAGCCAAACAATGCAAAGAGCTGAGACCACACAGACAGGTGGTAGGCGGTCACATGATCGCATGTCAGAAAAGTCTGACATGCGGCCATGCGACAGCCAATCAGGAAGAGCTTTAGAAAATCTGGGCCCACACCCACGTCGGACTTGTGCACTTAGGAAATGCTGGCAAACAAGAAACTCAGACGTCGAAAACACACAGAGTTTTCAACGCCAAAGGATAAGCACACAAAAGCAGGAAACACAGGCTCGAAAACAACAAAGGCCAAAAACACACAGACCGAAAACATCATGGACTTTTGAGAAACACTATGGGTTTTTGACACTGTGGTAAGTTTTGACAATGCTTCCCACGGACCTTGAAACTTGAATATCTTTCTGGGTTTGGTGATTTAGGAGATGCAGTATGGACTGGAGCAGGGTGACACATAAAGAGCACAGGGCATGACATTTGACAAACACATTGCAGGGAACAGGCCAATTTTACAAGATTTTTTCTATGACATAAAATTGGCCTAACAGATTTGTCGACTTCTTATTGGTCAAAGTGAAAGGAAAATCCATGGGACCACATTGCCAGGTGTGTTTAGGTGTTCGAACATGATTGGTTGACACATGCTGATGAGGATTCCTAGGTGGATTGATGTGTCAGTGGGGTCTCGGATTAGAAAGGATCTAATGGCCAGTGTATAAGCGTAAGGAATATTTGGGGGCTATGAGATCATGCACCCACCGTTAGATTGGAATCTTGGAGATAGTGGGTCCATTGTCAGAGAGGCTTATCGAGGTGTTGCTGACAGAGCGGTCAGAGTGAATAAAAGATTGCCAAGTGGCGAGTCTGGGCCTAGGGTTCAAAAGATTTCTTTGTGACTTAAGAAGAGAAAAGTCAAGGTGGGTCCTCATGCTAATTTGTTTGTGTTTCATTGGCTATTGACTTCCATGGTGGTCTTGACTTGTCAGAGGGGATTTTAAGTCATTTTTTTAGCATGTCATGGTTGTTCATCTGCTAGGAAGGGTTTCTCATTGACGGTCACATTTTAAAATGACCAGACTAGCCATTAACATTCAAATTTGAATTTTTGCACTGGTTTCCTACTAGGGTTTTGCATTTTGACAGCCATGTGTGGCAGTTTGGTAGCTGGAATTAATTTCTTTAGGACAGGGATAGTTGGAAGGATAGTGAGGAATGATCTGATCATCGACGTCATGGATTTTGCAGGGTACCATGTCGTGTTGAAATTCTTAATGGTTTGCCGCCACCTTTTACAGGGTGATTATTGAAAATAGAAATATCTATGAGATCAGATTTGAAGCCTTCATGGCTTAGTGGAGTTGCAGGTGGGTAGATGGGTCAAAGTTGTTGTTTCTGCAGGTGGACTTAGTCTAGGATCAACACGCAAAGAGAAAGATCTAATTTGATGACCAGTTCTCAGTAATTTTCATGATGGTTCAGTAGTGTACCTTTAGAGTTTGATACTTTTATAAAATCTGTAACCCTAGTTAGGTTAGTTTTGACTCCTGCCTGCATGTAGTTGAGTATGTATATATTGTTTTAGAGCCTTTAGTGCAAGGGAGGAGTTGGACAATTGGTAGAAGAAATTTCACCTTTTTTCTGAAAGGCTATCTTTGGTATCATTTCTACCCTCTAGCTCATACAGTTTTATTTTCTCCCATTGATGATTCAAATATTGCAGAGGTATTTCATGACAATCCTTCATGTCCCTATGCTTCCTTGCTTGGATTATCTCTTATTGGATCAAAGTATGTGCATGTTTTCAATGATATTTTAGGGTTCCTGATCCCTCTTGCTTTCTACAATTTTGTGTGTTACTGTGTTTGATTTGATTTAGATGTTCTTGTGGGTATACTTCAACCCCCTTAACAGTCTTGTCTCAATCCTACACTGAGTTGTAGAAGTGAATGTCTGTCTGCAGGTCATAACTTGTGTCTTATTCTCAGGCCCTCTTATGAAATACTTATGCAAGCCTATTCAGTAAGTTGTGACTTATTAGACCTGAGCTTTTCATTGATTTCATTCCTACATACTGAGATCCAAACCCTAAATTTGGTGCATCGCCTAATAGGTAGTTTGCTTTCAAGTCATTTCCCTTATAAGCATTCCTTCTATCCCTTTCCCTCCAAAAGTTTTACTTTCATGTCTAGAAGTAAACTAAGGTGATTATCCAAGAGGAACCAGCCTAGAACCTGGAGGTTTCATCTCAGTAGCAAAGGTCCCACAACCTAGAGATAATTCCCATGTTATACTGAGTTATCAAGACCAAGAGAGCTTGAAACAAAGGGTGCAAACTTAGTGTATAACACTAACCTCTTTAGTGCTCCCAAACCCACTTCTCCTTTTGCCTATTTTGGTTTTTCCTTAAATCTCCATCTCTCTATAAATTTCTTTGAATTTCTCTCTATCCCTCCTCCAATTCCATCTCCCCTCCCTAAATAAAGATCTCACTTGTCCCTCCAATAAATGAGTATGGTCTTTTTATTAAATAAGCATGGGAAAAATTCCACTTTGTCCAATGTATTTGTTTTGGTGATTGATGGATAAAGATCTCAATAAGATATTTGATTCCATTTTCAGATAAAAAATAATAGGTTAATTAGATAGATGTACGTTAATTGTCACAATTAAATATTAATAAATAATATTAATTTCTATTAAAAGTTGTAATAATTAGTAATGGTTTTCTATTATATTTTGATGAGGACTAACTCTTTACAAATATTAAATTCCCCTTTCTTTTCATTCAGACTTTCAACTCCCATAATTAATATTTGGTTACCTTCTTTGAAATAAGTAGGTATGGGAATATTTTAAATGAGTACGAGGACAACTTTTATTGGGCATGGGCAATTGAACTTTCCTTTAATAAATGAGTATGGTAGTTATTTTTAATTATGTTTGGGCTCTAATAAATGGGTATGGACATTTTTATTAAAGAAGTACAGATTGCTTGACTTTCCATGCTTATCAATAAAGGTATGTGATAAGGTGCAATAATGTAACATATGTATTATTTTAGTTATATAAAGGTCTTTGAAATAAAATAAAATCATTAATAAATATCTCAACTATCATTTTTTTTAAATTCTGAAAAGAAAACTAATTATATTTAATTTTCTTTAAATAAAAGAATAGATACTACATTTAAATTTGTATTTTATCAAATAGGTAAATAAATAATTTCACTAAATAAGATTGTAATTATGCATTTTCCTACAAGTAATTGGAAAATGAGTCGTCAACATTCCTAATTAAGTTTAAGCATGCACATGCATATGTTATAATGTAATTTGAAGACAAGATTATAAATTCATTAAAACGAACACAATCATCTATTTAAGTGAGTGTATGAGTGCCAAATTCTTCATTCCTATCATTGCTAGAGTGCTAACCTCTTCTACCTGGAGCTCATTCTCACCTTCAAAACCTATCCAAAACTTCCAAATCTCATGTTTTCATTATTACAAGTTAGTACCAAAATCCATAATGCATAATCAATAATTAAACAACATTATTAATCCATTTCATTCTATGATCAACCATTCATAATACATATAATTACAATACGTAAGAGCATAATCAAAGCTACAACTACAACATGTAATATTCATAAAACATGATAATCAAATGTCTAACCACCCATAAATACAATAATAAAATGTCTAACATCAGTCAAAGTTTTTGATTAGTCAAATAGATTCAATAAAATTTAATAAAGTCTTAAACATATGTAGAAAACTAGGCCACTAAAAATCAAGACATGACATACTATTTATTGAAATGTCTTCTCTAAATGAGTGGGGAGTATGGTCTAATTTGAGTTAGAAAAATTCTTTAAATTTTTGTGTTTTTCTTTTGTATATCCACATTTGACAATATCCTTACTTTTAAGGTAAAAAATCTTGTTATCTTTTAAAAATCTCCTAACTCAATGACAAGTAAAGTGTGATCTAATTAGAATTAGGATTTTTTTTAATTAAGATTTTTAGGTTTACTTTTATGCATACATGTTAAAAATTCCCTATTTTGATTCCAAAAAATATTATCTATTTTAAAATATATATTATCTAAATGATGATAAATTATGACCTAATTTGAGTAAGATTTCTTTTCCTCTTAGATTTTTGGATTTTCTTTTCTGCCAAGCTTTCAACTAGGATAGTTGTAGTTACAACATTTGACAAAAAATATTATATCTTTTATCATGTGATGGATGTTCATACCATTTTTTACAACTCTAATTTTGGCGTACTGTAGTAGGCTGTTAGAAAAGGTTTTTTAATTCTCTTTCACCTACTTATTTTTTTGAAATTATCTAATTTCTTAAATTAAGAAGCATATTTTATGCATATCCTACTATCATACTATTTAATGAGACAAAAATGTATAATTTTTCAACAAAAGAAATATTTAATCCATTTTCCTTAAACATTATGGTAAATGCATGACATAGATTAAGAAAAGGTGAAGGAAAAAATTGCAAATCAACCAATTAAAATTGATTACATGCCTATTATCCTAGACTTAGAGGATGTGGAAAATGTTTAATGTTCCTTGTCTATACTTCCACATTTTGTATAAATGTCTACCAAAGCACTTTTGATAGTAATATTAGGCAATAATCCCATTCCGTTATGAATTTTGATGAGTGTCCATACACATTTCCAAAGCTCCCAATGTTGCAACTACAACAACCATTTATTTATTAGTTATTCTTCATATAGCTTGATCACATCCACATGAATATTCTACCTTGCTTCAACTATCAATGCCTTATTTTAAGCAATCAAATGTATTTCTAAAGTTTTTGAGTAGGAATAGTTTGGATTTGAGATTAATTGCGAGTGCAATTTGAATGACAATGGGAATTGATATTGGCAAAGAAAATGAGCCCACACATACCATGTAAGTGGTCAAAGTGGCTTAGTGTGTGTGTGTTGTTTAAGCTATACTTCTGATCTTTATTAGAAACTAATATCTATCATTATAAAAAATGTTTTAATTATTTTGGAAGTTGAAGTAATCTTAAATGAAACATCATTCACTTACTAGATAGAGAGAGATTGTACATAATGGGTAAAATATAAAGCATGTTCATGTTCAATTGAATTACTTTTAAATATTAATAAAGTTCATCTCTTTGTAAAATGTACATAGATTTTTTGGTCAATACCATCAATTTTAGTAAAAATCCTAAAAATTTAAAAACATCAATTGAATCTGATGACCCTATGCAAGTGGTAAGCATCTCTTTTTCGAAGGATTAGCAAAAATATTACACAATCATAAGACTTAGCTCCATGTTTTATGGGAGTGAATTTCATTCAAAATTTGTTTCATTTTTCATTCTTCTCCTTTGTACAACTATCCATTCCTCTTCAGTGAGACCTATCATACATAGCCATCTCCATTCTTCATGGGGGATTTTTCCCTCAATGAGACATAATTTTTGAATCTATTGTTTCATTAGAAATCTTAGTAGTTTGTGATTTGTTTTTTTCTTTCCAGGTGTCCCCTATGGAATTAGAAGTTGTGGACCCAAATGGTAGTAGGAGAGCCTTCTTAAATAGATAAGATATTGAGCATATATATGTTGGAAAAATGGTCAGCACTCCTATTGGGATTCGTGACATGGCTTAATTGCCTCCTGTGTCTTCTATAATTCTAGTGGTTGTATCAGGCATTAACAGGTCGATCTTTTCGTGCAACTGAAACTACTACTTGTAACAAGTGGTATCAGAGCTTGGTCATAGGTTCGAATCCCCTCTAGTAACGTTGAGGCAAACATTGTTAGAAAAATGGTCAGCACTCCCCTTGGAATTCGTGACATGGCTTAACCACCTCATGTGTCTTGTATAAGCCTAGTGGTTGTATCAGGCATTAACGGATCGGTCTTTTTATGCAATGGCAACAAGTACTACTTGTAACAATATACTATAGCATTTTTCTCATCTCTCAAGGCAACATTTGAAAAGGGAAAATTTATAGGTGAATATTTACTATCAATAGAATTCCCTAAGTTAGAGGATTTCATCTATGTAGTCAAAGAGGAATTAGGTGTAAGGGATCTTGCACCTTCACCAAAATTTCAAGAGAAGCATCCATAGTTAAGTGTTATGGAAGAGTGTCATTCCACCAAGGCACTAGAAAATCATAACTAAGTTTGGCTTTAGAACAATCATAGGTAATGTGTGCTATTTCAAAACATCTTCTACAAATAAATAACATGCCTTCATAATTTAGCAACTTTCAGTGTGATATCAATAGGAGATCTTTTAAGACATGCAAGTGAAGGTGGTGTGGGTGAAATCAAATGTGCCACAATTTATTGCCAAGAATGAGGGTCATGTAAAAGTTATATTACTCTCAGATATGGGTGCAAAAAGCTTTGTTAGTAAAAACCAGAAATATATTTGTGACACTTAAATACATTAAAGGTAAAAACTAATTGACCTAATACACCATAATATGGAAGATTATGATGATATTGCTACGAATTTGTCAATAATCAACTCATAAATGCGAGCCAAAATAAATAAACAAACAAACATACCTAAACAAAAAATAAAAATAATAGAAAATTAATTTTTTTGATCGTATAAAATTGAAATCCAACAATTTATTTGTAACTCATAACTGAATTTAATTATAATTTGATAATAGGAGTCAATCAAAACTACTTTCCAAGATGTCAAATGGCATCTAAGACTTTTTTCCTCTCTACTCTTGCCTTCCCCATAGTACTGCAAAATATTTTTCTCATATTAATTCTAAGTGCTCACTGATTGCCTATATAGTAATGCCTGCGTGTCTTTGCTTAATATGTACTCTCTAAGGGCCTGTTTGGTTGCGGGAATTAGGAAATGTTGGATTTGATCAAATGCTAAAAATGGTCAAATCATGGATTTGATAATCCAATTTTTTATTTTCAGATTATGTTTGGACTGTTTGGTTGACCTGGAATATGAGCAAGAACATGTATTTCTTCCATTTGGTTCCACTTTTTGAAATTGGAATTGGAATTTGAGTATCATTTTTTTTTTGAATTTTTTTGAATTGTTTTAATATTTTTGAATTTAATAATTAATTTTTATTAAATTTTTTTAATTTAATTTAATTTTATATAGAAAATCGAAGCGAAGTTTAAAGGAATTTAATTCACGTCAAATAGCAAGGTAAGGTCATCGGTAGAAAAGAGAAGTTTAAATGAATTTTTGCTTTATTCATGTACGTCAACAAACCTAACCTGAATGCACTTCATGTCATTGCAACCTACGTGAATGAAAATCAGAAAATGGAATCATAGACCATTTTAGGCAACAAAAGTTGGAGGTAGGCAACCAAGTTACAATAATTGATCGCAACCAAAATTCGAAAAAATATTTGACAAAAAAATTGGAAAATAAATTCGAGAAAAAATTCAAAAAAATAAAAATCTATTTTAAAAAAAAAAATTTAAAAAAAATTCAACAAAAAAATTAAATTTTTTTTCGAAAAAAATCGAATAAATAACAAAGTTAGGCCTACAAACCACCCAAACAAATAAAAAATAAATTAAATCCCTCCGCCCACAAATAAAAAATTAAAAAATTAAGTGGTAGACATGAAAAATTTAAAAATTTGCTTTACACCCAATTCCAATTCCAATTCCACCTTTTCAAGTAGAAGATGTAAATGCTCATTTTGAGCAAAATGAGCATTAACATCTTCCTATTCTATTTTCATATTGCACTCCCATGAAGATTCGACGAATCACAATGCCAATTCCAGACTAATTCCCCAACTAAACGAACCCTAAAAGATGTCTGTACAATAAATTTTGGTTATTATGTCTTTATTCGAAATGCCACCTCCTGAATTTTTTTTGTCAAATGTTTTTCTTTCTTTCCTTTTTGTCGTTTTGATGTTTGCTTTTCCTTCCTGCGCGTGACCGTCTCTTGGTTCCTCATCTTCCTTTTAAGCCTCATTTTAAGATTTGGAAGGATGGGTTGAACGGGTAATCATATCTAAACGAATGCCGTGTTTAAATGATATTCAAATGCTGTACGCGTACTGCCGGCGTGACTTTAAATTTGTCAATCACAACTCCCACTATAAGATGTTAAATCACGGTTTGCAATTCAATCACATTCAATTCTCAGTCCTCAGTTGACATCCTGCTACTGGAACAATGGCAGCCTATTTGCACTTGAGCTCATTTTTTCTGTGCGTGTTTATATTCTGTTGCAGCAACCGTGTGATGGGAGGTGATCCTGATTGCTTGCAAGATTTCTGTGTTGCAGACAAGCAAGGCCAAGGTAAACACTGATGCATGGAACTCGTGTTTCCTTTTAATCTTTTTTATGTACATGTAAAATAACCAAGCCAATGTGAATATGAATATGGACAGTTTTGGTGAACGGCTTCTCTTGCAAGGATTCCAAAATGGTTTCAGCAGAAGATTTCTTCTTCGATGGTCTGGCAGGAGCAGGGAACACAAGCAATGCTGTGGGCTCTAACGTAACTGCAGCCAACGTTAACCAGATTCCGGGGCTCAACACTCTTGGGATATCGTTGGTTCGCATTGACTACGCTGTGGATGGCATTAATCCTCCTCACACCCATCCGAGAGCAACAGAAATCTTGGTTTTACTTAAAGGTAAACTGTTAGTGGGTTTCATCGATACAACAAACAAGTTTTACAGCAAGGTGTTGAAGAAGGGAGACGTGTTTGTGTTTCCCAAGGGATTGCTTCATTTCCAGCAGAATGTGGGACAAAGAAATACAGTTGCCATTGCTGCGCTGAGCAGCCAGAATCCAGGAGTTCAGGCTACTGCCAATTCTCTGTTTGCAGCGAATCCTCCCCTCCCAGATGGTGTACTGACCAAGGCATTTCGCAGGGATAAAGCACTTGTCGATTTCATTCAGGGGAAGTTCATGTAACCGCTTCCTATTCGCGTTCCTTATTTATCATTCCTCGTTTTCAATAACTGGAAGAAGCGGCCGTGCAAGCTAACTAAATAAGAATCGTCATTCTTGTTTTTGTTATGTGTGGCTCAAACTTCTTCAGAAACTAGTATCGGTTATGCAACTATTTGGGAAGTCAATGCAATTTTAAATCATTTAATACATGGCAAGTACATAATGGATAAAGTTAGTAGAAGTCAAATACCATTTAATGACTACATGATAAGTACATAATGGTTAAAACTTAGCATGGGCTTCGGAATGATTTGATTTTGGTTGTAACTTTGGTGGTCCACTTTTACGAGCTATCAGATATTTAGACAATTGAATGACAATTGAAAGACTAAACGTTTCCAACCGTTTTTTACAGTGTTGTAATGAAATTATTTAATATAGGGGTGAATACATAAGGAAGGTGAATTAGATCCAATGAAAGTTCATATGCCTGGGAGGGTCAACAAGAAATTAAATAAATATAAAAAATGTTGAAAGTAATTTTCACCGTACACATAGAATAGTCATGCAAGGAAGATCGGGGTGACAAATTTGACTAGCTGATGAGCTTACCGAAAATTTAAGGAAAAGAAGAGAGTAGCAAGGATAAAAGGGAACCTGGTAGATGTGCCCTCCCTTAGATTACTATTATCTTTCCTCACTTCCAACTAGCCTCTTCTGTGCTCCCAAACCCCCTTCTCCTCTTGCCTATTTTTATTTTTCCCGATATCTCAATCTCTCTGTAAATTTCTATGACTTTCTCTTTGTCCCCCCTCCAATTCCATTTCCCCTACCTGCATAAAGATCTCACTCCTCCCTCCAATAAATGAGTATGGTCTTTTTATTATTTATAAGCATGGGAAAAATTTCACTCTGTCCAATGTATTTGTGTGGGTGATTGGTTGATAAAGATCTCAATAAGATATTTGGTTCGATTTTTAGATCAAAACTATTAGGTTAATAAGATAGATGTATCTTAATTGTCACAATTAAATATTAATAAATAATATTAATTTCTATTAATAGTTGTAATAAGTAGTAATGGTTTTCTATTATATTTTTATGAGAACTAATTCTTTATAAATATTAAATTCCCCTTTCTTTTCATTCAAACTTGCAACTCCTATTATTAATATTTGGTTACCTTCTTTGTAATAAGTAGGTATGGAAATATTTTAAATGAGTATGAGGACAACTTTTATTGGGCATGGACAATTGCACTTTCATTTAATAAATGAGTATGGTAGTTGTTTTTAATTAAGTCTGGACTATAATAAATGGGTATGGGCTTTTTTATTAAAGAAGTATGGGTTGCTTTACTTTCCATGCTTATTAATAAAGGTATGTGATAAGGTGCAATAATGTTACATATGTATTATTTTAGTTATAGAAAGGTCTTTAAAATAGAATAAATTATTAATAAATATGTTAACTATTTTTTTTTTTTGAAAAGAAAAATAATTATTTAAAAAAATTATTTAATTTTTTAAAATAAAAGAACAAACAATACATTTAAATTTTTAATTTATCAAATAGGTAAGTAAATCATTTCATTACCTAAGATTGTAATAATGCACTTTCCTATAAGTAGTGAAAAAAAAGTCATCAACATTCTTAATTAAGTTTAAACATGCATATGTATCTATTATAATGAAATTTGAAGATAAGATTAGAAATTCATTAAAATAAACACAATCATCTATTTAAGTGAGTGTGTGAGTACCAAATTCTTCATTCCTTCCACTGCCAAAGTGCTAACCTCTTCTACCTGGACCTCATTCTCACCTTCAAAATCTCTCCAAAACTTCCAACACTCAAATTTTCATTAGTACGAGTTAGTACCAAAATCCATCATGCATAATCAATAATTAAATAATATCATTAATCCATTTTATTCTATGATCAACCATTCCCAATACATATAATTACAATACGTAAGAACATAATCAAAATTACAACTACAACACATAATATTCATAAAATATGATAAACAAATATCTAATCACCGATAAATGCAATAATAAAATGTTTAACATTAGTCAAAGTTTTTGACTAGTCAAACAGAGTCAGTAAAAGTTTATAAAGTCTTAAACATATGTAGAAAACTAGGCCACTAAAAATTGAGACGCGACATACTGTCTATTGAAACTTCATCTTATAATCAGTGGGAAGTATGGTCTAATTGGAGTGAAAAAAAATCCCTTTAAATTTTTGTGTTTGTTTTTGTACATACACATTTGACATTATCCTTACCTTTACACCAAAAAATGTTGTTATCTTTTAAAAATATCCAAACCGAATGATAAGTACACTGTGATCTAATTAGAATTAGGAATTTTTTAATTAAGATTTTTAGGTTTACTTTTATGCATGTACATGTTCACGATTCCCTATTTTGATTCCAAAAAATATTTTCTATTGAAATATCTTATCTAAATGATGATAAATTATGATCTAATTTGAGTAAGATTTTTTTTCCCTTTAAATTTTTGGATTTTATTTTGTGCCAAGCTTTCAACTAGGACAATTGTAGCTACAACATTTGAAAAAAAATATTATATCTTTTATCACGTGATGAATGTTCGTACCATTTTCTACAACTCTCATTTTGGCATAGTTTAGTAGGATGTTACAAAAGGTTTTTAATTTTCATCTTTCACCTGCCTATTTGTTTGAAATTATCTAATTTCTTTCTAAGAAGAATATTTTATGCATATCCTACAATCATAGTATTTAGTGAGACAACATTTTATATTTTTGCAACAAAAGAAATATTTAATCCATGTTCCTTAAACATTATGGTAAATGCATGACATAGATTATGAAAAGGTGAAGGAAATAATTGCAAATCAAGTAATTGAAATTGATAACAACGCCTATTATCCTAGACTTAGAGGATGTGGAAAATGGTTAAGGTTCCTTGTCTATAGTTCCACATTTCATATACATGTCTACCAAAGCACTTTTAATAATAATATTAGACAATAATCCCATTCCATTATGAATTTTGATGAGTGTCCATACACAATTCCAAAGCTCCCAATGTTGCAACTATAACAAGGATTTACTTATTAGCTATTCTTCATATACCTTCATCATGCATCTACATGAATATTCTACCTTGCTTCAACTATCAATGCCTTATTTTATGCAATCAAATGTATTTTGAAGGCAATTAATCTCAAATATAAACTATTCCTACTCAAAAGATTAATTGCGAGTACAATTTGAATGATAATGGGAATTGACATTGGCAAAGAAAATGAGCCCACACATACCATGTATGTGCTCAAAGTGGCTTAGTATGTGTGTGTGTGGTTCAAGCTAGAGCTCTGATCTTTATTAGAAACTAATATCTATCATTCCAAAAAATACTTTAATTATTTTGCAAGTTAAAGTAATCATAAATGAAACATCATTCACTTACTAGATAGAGAGAGTTTGTACATAATGGGTAAAATGTAAAGCATGTTCATGTTCAACTAAATTACTTTAAAATACTAATAAAGTTCATGTCTTTGAAAAAGGTACATACATTTGTTGGTCAATACCATCAATTTTAGTAAAAATACTAAAATATTAATAACATCAATTGAATCTTATGACCCCGTGTAAGTGGTAAGCATCTTCATTTTGAAGGATTAGCAAAACTTTTAAACAATTATAAGATTTAGCTCCATGTTTTATGAGAGTGAAGTTCCATTCGAAATTTGTTTCATTTTTCTTCCTTCTCCTTTGTAAAACTATCCATTCCTCTTCAGTGAGCCCCATCATACATAGCCATCTCCATTCTTCCTGGTGGATTTTGCCCTCCATGAGACATAATTTTTTAATCTTTTGTTTGAATAGAAATCTTAGTAATTGTTTTTTCCCTTCTCAGGTGTCCCCTATGGAATTAGAAGTTGTGGGCCCAAATGGTAGTAGGATAGCCTTCTTGAATAGACAATATATTGAGCATATATACTGTACACACTAAAATGGTGCACTTCTATGAACCATTGCATGCAAGGTTGCTCAAGAATGAGGCCTCACAAAGTGGCTCATAGCTCTCTATGCATGGAGTTGCAAAGGGCTTATGAGTTTTGCTCTCAGCTAGAGCTACAAGAAAGTGACCTTGCTAGTCAACCATACAATGAGAGATTCAAGTGAAGACAAGGGCAAGAGTGCCAATATCCTCAAGAATCACTATGAAATGCAATGCAATGCAACTAAAATGAAGATGCAAATGTGCAAGCTATGCTATGAAAATGGAAGATGCAAGAAACTAATCTATGAAAGGAAATAGCAATGGATTACAATGCTTCCTATTTAGACTATGTGAGCTTATTCTATTGCATAAAAGGAAATCTAATCTATGATGCCATGATCATGCAACTAAGAAAACAAATATAAACTAGATGATGAAAGCAACAAGTCTTCAATGTCTTCAAAAAGCTCCAAATGTACCTAAAAAACCTGCAGCATAACAATAGCATAAAATATGGATATGCAAATGAAGGAGGGAGCTCTCCTTTTATAAGAAATGAGGAGGAATGGACCATGGAGATTAAGAGGCAAAAAGTCTTAATCAGCGGTGGAGCTTGAAAGAGGAGCAATCCATGTGCACAAACATCCTCCAATGAGAGTGAAGTGTTGACTTTTGAGCCTCATGTGAGACAAAAAGTGTTTTTTCCCTTTTTATAAAATATGAATAATGCTTTATTTGTGCAACTTAGGATAAGAGGAAAGTGGGGCTTTTTATTTAATTGAAAGGGGAGGAAATATTCCTTTTAATTAAATAAAGACTTAGGATAAATGGTTAGCCCATAGGATAAAAATCCAATATATGATCGAAATTAGGATTTGATCAAGAAATTGATATTGTTGAAAATATTGATTTTTGATAAAAATGATTCAGGATTGATAAATCAAATAAATGGGGCCCAAAGTCTAAGTGACCATTTTTGGGTGCATACATTTGCCCCTCTTTGACTAATGTGTGATCGATTTGGGAACACATGCAGTCAAAGAATGAAGTTGAAATGTGAGATCGATTTGGGATCACAAAACAACTCAGATGTGAGGTCGATTTGGGATCACATCCGGACAAACATAGACAAAGGCCTTTGAACATGAGGTCGATTCGGGATCACATTCAAAGTAAGAGATAAGAATCTCAAATTTGAGCAAAAGCTCACAAAAGATGTCTGAATCAGGAAAATCAAGAGAATCAGGGATGAGAATCCATAAGTACTGCCCCCTCGGAGTCAAAATCGAAATCATAGAGAGGAGAACAACAAATTGATAAAGATTTGATCAAATCAGAAGGAAGTCATAATCGAATGTAAGGGTCAAATAGGTTAACCATTAGGCAATAGAACATGCCCCAGTGATGAAGTAGAAGAATAGAAATAGAAGACTAGAAATAGCATGAATGAAAGACTAGAAAATTGAGAGACATGGAAAGGAAGAAATTCCACCGAAAATCAAATTATGCCTCAAAAAGTCAGTCAACTGCTCAGAAGAAAGGGAAAATTTGGAAATGCAACTCAGATTTCGATTTCAAGTCCGAAAATGGATAGAAAATGATGTGATATGAAAGACCAGAAATGAAAGATATGATCAAGAAGAATAAAAAAAATGAGCACAGTTGACCAACTAGTCCGCGTAAGATGAAAAAAGGAGAGCTCTCTCCATATGCAAGGTGCAAAACTAATCTAACATGACCCTAAAAATGCAAGCTACTATGAAAGTGGTTGACTTGCAAGGTCACAACGCTTATAGACATCTAATTATCATCATCGAGCGTTATTGGTAGCGTCGTAAGATCATACAATGCACACTAGCATAACTATGTGGATATGAATATGATCTTTATCAGATAGAGATGTGGGAATCTCACCTAGGCATCAAAGACATGGAGGTCAAGATGACTAATGCAGTGAGATCACCTAAGTTTGATATGGCGAGATTATGCTTGTATCAAGACACATGAAAGTCAAGATAACTAGAAGCATGCACTCGCAAAATAGTCAAGGATAATACCTTGTCAATCCATAGTGTCAAGTAAGACCAGCATAAATGCTCATGATAGTTAAGATCAACAAAATATACCCACAAGCAGATAAAGAAAGAAAACATGTTCTCATTCCCTCAGTCTTCTAGCTATGCATCATCGAAAACTTCTTAGGGAGAGACCACTCATCAAAGAAATCCTCATAGACAGCACACAAAGAAAAATAAAGTCACCATATCTCAAGCGAGTTGATTGTTTAAGTGCGTGTGTGTTGGTCATAGAGTCAAATTCTAAGTATCGCATCTGCACATGAGCATTATCGCATCATACTAGACTGTAGGGTAAGACATCTGATAAGTGTTAAGAAACACTCGACGCAAGGGTAATGTTGAAAAACACTGTTTGGGGTGGTGTTGGAAAACACCTGTTGTGAAATGCCCCAAGAGACAAACGCACCAAAAGGACCTATGTGAACAGTTATGCCCCCTAGACAAAGACAAAGACCAATTCCAGACTAGGCCAAATAAGGTCAAGGCATGAGGGAAAGGCTTAGTGTCGAGGATGCATGCTAACAAATAGGGGTGCAAAGGCCTCAAGTAGCGCCTGTTTCCAGGTTTTCACCACTTGGAATCTTTTTTCATTTTTTTCATTTTTTTTGGATTTTTAAATTTTTTAAATTTTTTTGTATTTTTTCAGGACTTTTTATGCTTTTTAGGATTTTTTCAACATCATATATCAATTTTTTTGGTATTTTTTCAGGATCATAAAATATGTACAAAGGATGCCCCCAGACAGAATGGGCATCAAAATTCCAAGCAAGATCATATCATGTAGTCCCAATATCTAGCAATGTGGAGGACAAGATGGATGAGCAAGCTGGTGGAAAAGATAGAAGACATGAGAATGAAGGAGAGTGAAGGGAAGAAATCCTCAAAGAAAAACTCCTCAAGAGTACCCAAGCTAGGGAAAAATTGTCATGTAAAGTGCATTTGGACAAGCAATGAGAGGATAGCATAGGATAAGCCTCAAAAGCACATTGCAAAAGAAGGAAGGATGCAGTCCAAAGGAGTAGACATGTCAAGAGGCTTCATAGCATCATGTTTTACTCTTTTTTATTAGATCAAGACCAAGGGGGAAAAGGATAGCGAAATGCTAAAATGAATGAAGGAAAATACGAAGGCGAAACATGAATGGAATGAAAGCAAGATCATCGTAAGATAGCTCACAAAATAGTCAAATGTTCATGTATAGATCAACATTGTCAAGATCAAAGAGAGAAGATGGAATGGATGAAATATGTAGAAGAACTACGCATGACGCCTGATTGCCAGGTTTTCATCATGGTACTTATCCAAGGCGCCACAAGAGAGTGGTTTTCACCAAAGGATGAATTTATTTCTCTTTACTTTTGCTACTAAGGTGCCTGTTTCCAGGTTTTCACCATGGCACATTTTCAAATTTTATTTTTTCTTTCTTTTTTTTTTTCTTTTTTTTTTTTTTGTAAATTTTTTTTATCTTTTTCGGAAGAAAGCAAGCTTTTAGGTAATGCTCCTCGAAAGGATAAATCATTGATATACCAAGGATCCAAAATGATATGCTCAAAGATGCTAAAGGGGAAAGGAAGACGCAGAAGGAATAGGCAAATGAGGAAAAATGAAAGAAGGTAGAAGGATAATGAATGTGAAAAGGTAGATGGAAAGAAAGGCAAGATCAACGTCAATACACACCTTGAAGGGTGGCGAGAGGATGGAGGAAATGTAAACCATATTCTAGTCTAAATGCAAATCATATTCTGGTTCATTATTGCTATCTGACTCCTCAAAGAGAGGATTGGTGTGCTTGTTATAATTCTCAAATGTGAATGGAGGAATACGAGAAGGAATATGGAAAATGTTTAGCAGACATTGTGGTTCAGGCGAATGGAATGAAAGAATGTTTTTGGAGAAAGATGAAGTGGAAGCCTTTGGAAGCTTGAATGTCAATTTCACTTTTTTTTCAACATTAGACTCTTTCAAGAGAGACTTTGGAATCCATATAGCCTTAGGCTTTTCATTTGTTTTTGATGATTTAGAGAGAATATCTTCAATAATGGATTTTGGAACCCATACTTGTCTTGTAGTTTTCCTTTTAGATATCTCTTTTGACTTTATGTATCCATGTCGATTAGAGGGGATATGGTGATATTTTCTTGATGGATTATTGTATTGCTTCTTTTTCTTGTATTGAACATTCAAGTTACTTCCAAAAGACTTGGGACTTGTGGAAGAAGGAAAATACGACTGATTTAGATGGGTGGATGGGTGAAAAGGATTCAAGGGTATGCATCTATGTTGATCTTAAGGAAAGATAGGAGATGGAGGGACGTAAGGACCCAAAATGGATGATGAATTAGGAGAGTTAGGAGGGGAAAGTGAAGGGATATAAGGACCCAATATGGAAGGCAAATGTGAAGCCCTTAGCATTGATGGAGGGGGTCCAAGGATGGATGTGAAAGATGCAAAAGGATAATCAATAAGTTCATCAGCGTCTATATCACAACCAAGGATATCAGCATCTTTAGAATGAGCATTAGGATTTTCAACAGGATCATGCACATCTTGAATAGGAGCACCTTCTTTGACAGGATTGTTCGTAGCTTGCAAAGATTTAGGAAGAGCAGAAAGCGGAAGTGAACATGGAGTGGTAGAACAAGAAGATGGAAGACTTTGATCTTGACAAGTTGCTTTGGATAGCATAAGCGCATCATTTTTTTCTTGATTTTCAATAGGCTTAACATCAGAAGTAACAACACCATTTTTAATAACCTTAATGGAAACATCATCTTTGGAAAGTGCAAGTGTGGTAAGGTTATTTTGGTTATCAATAAGCTCAATAGTGTAAGTAGTAGCTTGATCTTGCTTAGGATATGGTGGAATGAATGCGGAAGAGCGTAGAGGATCAAAAGAACCATGAAGCAGATTAGAGACATCATGAAAAGGATTGGATGATATGGAGGGTTCTTGATCTTGATCTTTTTTTATATTCTTTTCTTTATCATTTTTAGAGTCCTCTTGACATGCAGCCACTTCTAAGGACAAGGAAGCATGTTGGGATTGTATGGAAGACTTTGGAAGAGGTGGTGAAGGAATAACTAAAGTAGTCATTGTAGCACATGAAGGCTTAGGCTCTTTAGGTTCAACATTATTGAAAGTATTTGCAGCCAAGTGAAGGTTCTCTTGAGTATCTTTAAGAGGTGGCCCTTGAGGATAACTATAGGGAACCGCATGGAAAGTCTTAGGATCTTTGTTGGATGAAGGATTTGTGAAAGATTTGGATGACTCAGAAGCTTTAGGAAGTGTGTGGGTATTGGAGGAAGTGGCGGATGGAAGGGGACCATCACAAGACAAAGGTTCAACATTAACATGATCTTGCTGGAGAGTGTAATCTTTATTTTCAGCATGAGAGTTTTTAGACAAGACATGCTCATAGTATCTTCATTTATAATCAGCATGAAAAGCTTTCTCTTCCTCAATAGAAGTAGATGTATCATATTGTTCACAACAAATATCATAATTTCTCTCAAAATCAGAATCATATGGATCACCATCACAATCTATCCAATAGGATGACCCTTTAGTAAGCCTAAGCACACGACGAGGAGGACTCTTAGGAATAGAGTTGTCATAAGTATTGCTACATTGTCCATCATCATAGTCATCATAGTCATCATAGTCATCATAGTCATCAAAGGTAGGTGTGTCACTCTTTGTGGAAGAGACATCACAAGGACTATCATGTTGCTCTTTATGGTATGTCTTCTGAAGAGAAGTAAGACTCTTGGGAGAAGTAGAAGAAGAATGAGATCTTGAAGAAGAGGAAATTAAAGACTTAGTGGAAGAAGAATACTTGGATAATGAGGAATTCGAATGATGTTTAGAAGAGTCATGATAAGATTTGGAAGATGAAGAATGTGAATAGTGTTTAGAAGAATCATGATAAGACTTAGAAGATGAAGAATGAGAATGATGTCTGGAAGAGTCATGATAAGACTTGGAAGGTGAAGAAGAATGAGAAGATTTAGATGATGAAGAATGTTTGGAAGAAGAAGATCGTGATATGATCATGTTTATGATTCTAGCAAAGGCATCTGATTTAATCATCTTTTCTTTTATTTTTTCTATAAATTCATCACTCATGAGAATTTTGGAGGAACAACACTTTTCAAATATGTCAATGAGCTCAAGATCATCTATTCTTAAGAGAGGTTCCTTAACAAGATAGTCAAGATTCATGGTTATAGAAGAGGCGGAATCAAGCATGGAAGAAATGAATAGATGAATAGAAGAAGGTAGACTAGATAATAAGAGGAAAAGAATCAAGAAGAAGAAGAAGAAGAAGAATTTCCCATGGGAGTAGAAGACTTTAGAAGAACATGGGAAATGGAGAAGAAAGAAGAAGACTAAGAGCCATCTTGTGCAATTGATACCATAACGTTCATTGAGATGTTGAGCAACATGACAACACCTAAGATCTAAGATCTGGACTGACCAAGGAAGACTGGTAATAGGATGACCTCACAAAATGTCAACACCAAACTAGGATAATCAAAATTCTCTATTGTCCAAAGAGAAATGAAAAGATAGAAGCAGGGGCTTTACCAACACTGTCAAAGAGGTGCTTCAAATCAAAGGATGAATATCCTTGCACTTTTGAATCAGGAGGTTGGACTAGGCCAAAATATAATTGAAATTGAGATAAATGAAAGTGATTTGGACAATAAGAGTACTAAAATTCTCCAAGAATGTGACTAACAATTCTAGAGATAATCTTTCTCACCAAGAATGGACAAATGCGATACTGATGTTGATTTTGACCAATTTGTGCAAAATTTTGAGTTTTTAAGGTCTAATTTCAAGTTTCTGAATGTGAGGGTGAAAATGTCTGATTTTGATCACAAATTCAACAGCAATTGGATAGGTTTGCAAACAGTAGGGGATCAAACATGTCTCCAAACACTTGAAACAAGGGCAAAAGCAACCTTGCCAAGACAAGCACTTGTGATATCAAAATTGAAAAAGCACCCTATGGAAGCTACCGATTGTTTGTATGTTGAGAATGTTTACACTGGTATCACACAATCGAAGACACTTCAAGCAAATCTATCCTAGAAAGTCAAGGCTCAATACTTACCAACTTAGCCCACAACTTGATGCCCCCTTGCCTCACACCAAGTGGTTACCCACAAGAGATGTTGGCTTTGTCATGGAAATGTCAAATGACACAACCAAAGGGACACATATGGTGAGTATCTTAAGGTGATCCGGGTAAACCACTTGGATCAATCCTTGCACTAAGAAGATAAGTGGCTAAAAGAAGGTGGCTTCTATCTAATGGTTCTTAATAAGGATTTCCGTTCACAACACCCCTCTTGCTCCTCATAAAGGACTAGGACCTCGTGGCCTCAAGAGTACCTTAAGCATTCTTGTTCAATGTTTTCCCCATGGTCGCAATCCCATGAGCTACTCACATCAAACAAAGACAAGTGTTATGTCTATCAAGGTTTTTGGTGTCCTTGATAGCCTTGAGATTATAGTGAGTTGGAATCACTTGCCACCAAGGAAAATGATGACAAGGTTGTCCCCACTTGAGTCGTTCCTCTTGATTGCTCAAGAGCAGGCCCGCTAAAGGATTCCTAAACTAAACAAAAATGGATCAAATCTTGAGGTTCAAGGTTTTTGATTCACCACAAGGGTGAAGAGCATACTCCCCTATCTCAAGAATCTCTCCCAAACACACCAAGCAAAGAGTTCAATTACCCCCTTGCTTCCAAAACCTTAAGATGGGTCAAGATTTTCTGATTCACCTAAAGGTGAAGAGCATACTTCTCCTACCACCTCAAAATCCCTTTCACAAGGTATTAAGATTCCTAATACAATTAGTGAATGCCACACTTGAAAGGAAAACAAATAAACAAGCAAGAATTTTTTTTGTTTTTATGCTTGGGCAGCCCTACAAAAACCATTAGTAGCCCTCTTTGACATGCGTTCTTTTGACAAATTTCAAGTAATGAGAGCACCTACAACCACAACTTGTTAGACCAACAAGCGTTAGGAGAATCAAAATCCAAAATCTACCAATGATTAGTATATGAAAAATTAGATAATCTGCAAAAATATCTAATCAAATGATAAAATCTGAAAATGAAACCATCATGGTTGGATTAGGCTCGGAAAGACCTTTCCAACGATATATCACACTTAAACTTTTGATACCATTTGCAAAATTTCAGAAAATTTCAAAAAGATAGCTAAGAACCCAAAACTTGCAAGATAGATAAAATAACTCAAAAATAGGTCACTGCCAAGTACAGACACAGTATCGCACGATACTTCGCCCGACACCAGGCGATACTTCTCAGTCCGCGCGATATTTCACCTTATGCCAGGCGATATACCTCAGTACTGGTGGGCGATATACTCTAGGCAGGCTGGGCGATAGTCCGTCAGGGGCGAACTATCGCGCGATATTTCTCTTCAAAGCAGGCGATATTTCTAGCAAGCGCAAAGTATCACACCGCTATACAGAGATATATCGCGCGATATTTCTGAGAAGTATCACGCGATACTCTGAGAAAAAAAACCAGAGACTGAAAATGAAGCTAAAAATTGACGAAAATATTGACGGAAAATACAGAATTAAAGGGACAAAGCTAATCTACTCAGCCCCACGGTGGGCGCCAGAAATGTACACACTAAAATGGTGCACTTCTATGAACCATTGCATGCAAGGTTGCTCAAGAATGAGGCCTCACAAAGCGGCTCATAGCTCTCTATGCATGGAGTTGCAAAGGGCTTATGAGTTTTGCTCTCAGCTAGAGCTACAAGAAAGTGACCTTGCTAGTCAACCATACAATGAGAGATTCAAGTGAAGACAAGGGAAAGAGTGCCAATATCCTCAAGAATCACTATGAAATGCAATGCAATGCAACTAAAATGAAGATGCAAATGTGCAAGCTATGCTATGAAAATGGAAGATGCAAGAAACTAATCTATGAAAGGAAATAGCAATGGATTACAATGCTTCCTATTTAGACTATGTGAGCTTATTCTATTGCATAAAATGAAATCTAATCTATGATGCCATGATCATGCAACTAAGAAAACAAATATAAACTAGATGATGAAAGCAACAAGTCTTCAATGTCTTCAAAAAGCTCCAAATGTACCTAAAAAACCTGCAGCATAACAATAGCATAAAATATGGATATGCAAATGAAGGAGGGAGCTCTCCTTTTATAAGAAATGAGGAGGAATGGACCATGGAGATTAAGAGGCAAAAAGTCTTAATCAGCGGTGGAGCTTGAAAGAGGAGCAATCCATGTGCACAAACATCCTCCAATGAGAGTGAAGTGTTGACTTTTGAGCCTCATGTGAGACAAAAAGTGCTTTTTCCCTTTTTATAAAATATGAATAATGCTTTATTTGTGCAACTTAGGATAAGAGGAAAGTGAGGCTTTTTATTTAATTGAAAGGGGAGGAAATATTCCTTTTAATTAAATAAAGACTTAGGATAAATGGTTAGCCCATAGGATAAAAATCCAATATATGATCGAAATTAGGATTTGATCAAGAAATTGATATTGTTGAAAATATTGATTTTTGATAAAAATGATTCAGGATTGATAAATCAAATAAATGGGGCCCAAAGTCTAAGCGACCATTTTTGGGTGCATACATATACCATAGTATTTTTATCATCTCTCAAGGCAATATTTGAATATGGAAAATTTATAGGTGAACATTTCCTATCAATAGAATTCCCTATCTTAGAGGATTTCACCTATGTAGTCAAAGATGATTTACGTGTAAGGGATCTTGCACCTTCACCAAAATTTCAAGAGAAGCATCCATAGTTAAGAATTATGGAAGAGTGCCATTCCACCCAGCCACTAGAAAATCATAATTAAGTTTGGCTCTAGAACAATCATAGGTAATGTGTTTTATTTCAAAACATCTTCTACAAATAAATGACATCTCTTCATAATTCAAACCATGTGTGTACTTCAAAGCTTGTGTGTTGTAGCAATAAACAACTTTTAGTGTGATATCAATAGGAAGATCTTTTGAGATTTGCAAGTGAAGGTAGTGTGGGTGAAATCAGATGTGTCACAATTTATTGCCAAGAATCAGGGTCATGCAAAAGTTACAATACTATCATATATGGATGCAAAAATCTATGTTAGTAAAAACCAAAAATATATTTGTGACACTTAAATATATGGAAGGTAAAAAATAAATGACTTAATACACCATGATATGAAAGATTATGATGATGTTGATATGAATGTATCAATAATCAACTCATAAATGCAAGCCGAAATAAATGAACAAACATACATAAATTAAAAAATTAAAAATTAAAAAAAATAGAAAATTAATTTTTTCCATATAAAAGTGAAATCCAACAATTTATTTGTAACTCATAACTGAATTTAATTACCCAGAAGAGGTTCCTTATATGTAAGGCATTCACCTGGGTTATCCTGATCGACGGTTGTCTCTTACTCTTTAAAAGTGCAAGACGATTGAAATCATCCCATTCATTTATTTCATCCGTTTTTCATTGGTTATCCATCCCATTCATTTATTTCTTCCGCTATTCATTGGTTATCCAAAACATAGGATAGATGGCGGACGATTGGAAAGCTTTATATGGTTCAATCTTTACACTTATTTTTTCCTTTGGTCAGTTTGTATTGCTAGACTCAAATCCATAGAGTGAAGTTAACCCTGGTTAAGTTTCTTTGCTTACAAAATTTGTTCTCCATAGATCACTTGAATATTCAGTTTTAGCAGATGCACGAGCCATGCAAATTCTAACTCAAAAGAAGCATTATTCCAGGGTGCAAGACTAGAATTTTGCCAACACGTAGCAACAATGCAGAGCAACACAACTTTGCATAAAAATGACAGAGAAAATAAATTAGCCACATTTGCATAAAATAGGCCATTCCCCATACTCCAATCAGTCCTTCAATGAACTATTTCTCAGGAGCAATAAACTATGGATTTCACCTGAAGGATGGATTGAAAGTACAAGGAACAATTAATTCTTATTTAGAATTGAAATTAGTCAGGAAAATAATTAGTTAGGAAAATAATCATCCTTAGATACTCCAAAATGTAAAAATTTACAGCTAATGTTGTTCAAAGATCTAGCTATGAGAAAATGAAACAATTTAAGAAACAGAACAAATTAGAACAGCAATGAATTTTTACAATGAAGAAACCCCAAATCTGGGCTCACTCTTACAAATACATGCCTTCATCTACAAATTTATAGATGAGCTTGCATATTCTAGTAGTCAACAAAGGTTTGCAGACATGTGCAAAATGCATGAAATTTGCAGTAAAAAAGAGAGGCTTTTGGACGGTAGAGTAGGTGGATGGCAGGCTGTACTGGACGGTGACTTCCATGTGCAGAATAAGAGCATGGTTTGCTGCAGGTGGCAGTCAGCGGTTGCATAAATGCACCGAAAGTTTTATAGTTGGAATTAATTCTTCAACACCCCCCCTTAATTCTAACTAACCAGAAAAGAGAAATCAGGAAAGAGGGAAAACCCAGTGGGAACAAAACCCCCCCTCAAAATGGATGCCAACATAGAAATGAGACTACTGTATTGTAGTGTTCTTTACTCCAAGAAGATCTCGAAGAAAGTGAAATACAAGACGCGATGTAGTCTTCCATAATGTGTAGCCAATGATAGATGCTCGAAACTAGATGTAGAAGCTAGTCCATGATCTTCGAACAACATTCCTTCCTTTGGGAAGAAATAAAACCAAATATGCTTGAATGAAATTTCCCAAATCCTGAAAGGAATATGTGGGAAGAGATTTCAAGATGTATGAGGCTTTCGAAAACTGCTCCATGGTCTCCATGCTAATCCTGAAACTTGTCATAAGAAAATCAGATAATGTTGCATATGACAATCTAGAATCATTTAGAAACTGATGTAGAGCACGATTAAAAAACTCATGTATCTCCTCACAAGGCAAATAAATCTCCTTCAAATGTTGAGCCAAGTGATCCACACTCATATCAGACTCTAAGGAATGATAATGAAGAGAATAAGGAAGATGATCACAATGTTCTTTCACAACTATTGGAGAAGAATCGCCATCATCAAAGAGAAGATGTATACAATCAATGGTGTCATCTAGATCCGAAATGAGGGATTCTACAAACAAAAAAGATATGTCTGATAGAAATTCATCCCAATGAACTGGATCTTGAAGACAAGAGTGAACCTATTGAAGAGAATCTGAAGTAGCATTTGAAGAAGCCAAGATCTCTATCAAACTGGTAGGTGGAGGTGACTGAATAGCTTCTAATGTTGGAGATGTAGAAAGAGGAGCATCAGGAGGAGATGTCTTTTTGCAATCAAGACAATCAAGACTCTTCCAATAAGCAAGTTCCTCTTCAGTGTCATTGTCATACATAGGATCATCATCTTTCTCAAGGGAGAGAAGCATGTGTGTAGCTGGATCATCTGAGAATGGAGGTTCAATGGGATCTCCATATCTTTCCCATAAAATGGTCCAAAGAGTACGAGGGCACTCAATGTGTGATAGAGCCCATGATGTGTGCTCACCAACACTTAAACCAATTAATCCTAAGACATGATCATTTCTACTTTCCCAAATAGATTTCTGCCAACATGAACTTGGTTTAGGAATAAGCCCATACAAATGTGGCAATAGATGAATCCATCGACAATGCTTTAGGATTCCATCATGCCAAGTCTTATAATTTCCTTCTTCCAAACTAATGATAGATGGATGATATTTAATTCCCATTGTAATATTAGACTATCCCCTTTTGGAACTTTATTTTCAGTTCATAAATACAGAAAAGAAAATAAGAGAAACCCCCAAAACAATGAAAAATTCATTCTAAAATAGCTCTGATCTGCAATACCTGCAAGTAAAGAGTTTCCTTTTCTCCTTCTTAGCAACCCGCTCTGATACCATGTAAAAATTTACAGCTAATGCTGCTCAAAGATCTAGCTGTGAGAAAATGAAACAATTTAAGAAACAGAACAAATTAGAACAACAATGAAATTTTACAATGAAGAAACCCCAAATCTGGGCTCACTCTTACAAATACATGCCTTCATCTACAAATTTATAGATGAGCTTGCATATTCTAGTCAACAAAGGTTTGCAGACATGTGCAAAATGCATGAAATCTACAGTAAAAAAGAGAGGCTTCTGGACGGCAAAGTAGGTGGATGGCAGGCTGTACTGGATGGTGACTTCCATGTGCAAAATAAGAGCATGGTCTGCTAGAGGTGGCAGTCAGCAGTTGCATAAATGCACCGAAAGTTTTATAGTTGGAATTAATTCTTCAACACAAAAGATAGATCATTGAGCACAACAACAGAAAGCAGTGAACTCACCATCCCTTTCCAAAAGCCATCACCTACAGATTGTGTTTGAGGTGGAGGTCTTCCCTCTGGAGGGTAGCCCTGTAGTGGTGGAGGATAAGCCCGCGGATACCCAACTAGGGTATACCCTGTTTACAAAACACAAGGAAATCCTTTAGTAGAACATCAACCACTCTGAACCACCAAATGTTAAAAGAAAGCACAACAAATCACAAAGGAAACCAAAATATCCGAGAATAAGTAATACCCTATGGGAGTGGAGCTTCGAAAAATGGGGCTTGTAGCTGACTAATATTAATCATTTTCTATAATGTAATCTAAAGAAACAAGGAATGGAAAACAAAGCCTTCAAATAATAAGAAGTGCCTTCTCTGTTGAAATGAATGCTATCGAAATGCTACCTAGTGTTCCTTATAATGACATCAGGATTTGAAGGTCTCATTGTCATTATTTTCACAAGACCTCCCAATGCCAATAAAGTCATTATTTGCACAAGACATTCCAATGCCAATGTCATTATAGGCACAAGACCTTCCAATGCCAATGTCACAAGCTCAAATTCACTTCATTTTCACCAAGCTCTATAATAGATGTTTCCTTGATCTCCATTTTGTTGTGAGAAAAGTTGTTTTTTTGTCTGATCCATTTTTGTTCCTAGTAATTTGTTTTGCAGACTTTGGAGACTTCAATGCCTCCTCGGAAGTCTTGAATTGAGAAAAATTCTTCCCTTCATTATGCTGAGAGTGAAGGATATCATAGTTAAGCCTTGATTCTGAAGTAGATTCATGACTTTGTCCATATGCCACTGGGTATTTTTGGATGACCACCAAAAAAAAATAGATCAGTTAAAGGAAAGAAAATAAGCATAGAAGGATTATGCTTTACCTATAAATTTTTTGGTGAACTAGACTGCTCCACTGCTCCGTACCTGGTGTGTTATTGTTAGGAATAAGGTGTCTCAACCTTGGATAATTCCTATTCTTATTATTTGTTTTGTAAAATGTGTTTCTTGCAAATAATGTTGATGTGTCGGCAT
The DNA here is from genome assembly GCA_027943335.1 of Chamaecyparis obtusa. Lineage (NCBI taxonomy): Eukaryota > Viridiplantae > Streptophyta > Pinopsida > Cupressales > Cupressaceae > Chamaecyparis > Chamaecyparis obtusa. The sequence goes on along the minus strand of BSBK01012455.1, from coordinate 18,924 downwards.
CTTGAATTGTGTGTAAGGAGATCATGGCTAAAACGGTTATGATAGATTCCTATGACACGTAAGAGCTATGTCAGGAAGATTCAATGATAGGTGAAGACATGTGGCAACTGATAAATTTGAGTACTGTACACTCTTCCCCAATCGTGGGGTTTGGGGCATCGCCCTGAAATTTTTTTTGGGGTTCCTATTTTCTCAGAGAATGGTAAAACCCTAATACGGTTATCTTTGGGAGTAGCCCTAAAAAGTGAAGCACGTGATATAAGCTTTTTTAGGGTTGCAAAGAGAAGTGATGTGAGTGTATTGTTGGAACATTTTTATGCTGTCGTGATTTGTCTTCAAGGTTTTGAAATCTTCTGAAAGAACTTGCATTGCAAGTGTATTGTAAGCTGTAATAGTTTTGATCAATACATTGTGCAGGTTTTGGAGTGCTGGGGTTTTTACCGAAAGGTTTCCCCAGGGTATATCATTGTGTCATTCTCTATTTTTCTGTATGCATGGTATGTGATTGCAATATCTTTGTTAAAGTAGTTAACGAATCTAAAATTGTAAGGATTTATAAGAATTTGCACAATACTCTCCTATAGAGATTAGCGTAGGAAGCTGTTTTCGCACTTGAGTTTCCTTACAAGTGGTATCAGAGCCTGATCAAATTTTGATCCTAGTTGTTGGGTAGGGTTTTTTGAGCTGATCTCAAGTTTGAGTGGGAGTTTTTTGCAGAGCATTCTGAATCTTATTTGCAGATTGAGATGGCAAGTTCATCATATGGAAGAATGGAGGTGGAGAAATTTAATGGCACTAATTTTGAGTTGTGGAAAATCAAGATGGAAGACATGTTGGAAGATCATGACCTATGGGAAGCGACTTCAAATGCTACAAGACCAGCAACTATAGCTCAAGAAGATTGGGATATCAAAGACCGTAAAGCTAAGGGTCTCATAAGACTCTATTTAATCGATGTAGTTCTTCTGAATGTTCTAGATGAGAAAACCGCAAATAGTTTGTGGGAAAGACTTCCGGCCGTGTATCAGGCCAAATCTCTGGTAAACAAGTTGTTACTAAGGAATAAGTTGTACTCTCTGCAAATGGAGGAAGGTGGATCCTTAACGGATCATTTAAATGCATTTAATCTACTGGCTGCATAGTTGACATCAGTTGGTGTCAAGTTAGAGGAGGAGGATCGTTGCTACACACTTTTGTGTTCTTTACCGGACTCATGGGACCATCTTGTGATGGCTCTTGGAAGCATGTTAGTCACCTTCAAAATGGATGATGCAGTGTCTTCGCTTCTATCAGAGGAGATGCGGAGAAAGGCTTCCATTTCAGATAAAGAAGCCCTTGTTGTTCGTGGGAGATCCACTAAAAGAGGGAAGAAAAATGACAATTAGTCTGACAATAAGGGTAGATCCAAATCCCATGGGAAGTCAAAGACTTCCAATAAGTCCAAGGCAAAATGTTGGAACTGTGATAAATCTGGGCACTTTCGTAAAGACTGCAAAGAGCCGAAGAAGAAGAAGAAAGGTTCAGATTTAGCTTCAGAAAGATCTCAAGAAGATGGCGATGCATTCATCGCAGCTTTGGCAGCCCATGCATCTGATGATGTGTGGTTGGTTGACTTAGGTGCATCTTTTCACATGACCTCTCATTGAAACTGGTTCTCAAAATATGAAGAGTTTGATGGTGGAAAGGTGTACTTGGGTGATGATTCTCACCTAAAGATAGTTGGATGTGGAAGGGTCACTATCAAATTTCCTAATGGATGAGTAAAGGGAATCAACGGAGTTATGCACATTCTGGGTTTGGCATGAAACCTATTATCTATAAGTATGTTGAATGATGTAGGTGTGCAAGTTGTTTATTCGAAAGAAGGATGCAAGATGATGAGAGGATCGATAGTGCTTGCAAGGGGTACTAGGAGAGGTACGCTATTTTAGTTAGATGCATGTATTCCTCTATGTTATAGTTCTTCATCCTCACCATCTGAACAAGCAGTGAAGAAGTCTGTGGCTATTGGTTCTGATGGTACTGCAAACACTTTGGAAGGTAAGCTTCCTGCAGAAAAGACAATGTTGTGGCATATGAGATTTGGCCACATTAGTGAAAAGGGTCTCAGAACCCTGAAAAATAAAAATCTCGTTGAGGGGTTAAATGATTGCAATCTTGAGTTCAACTTCTGCGAACACTGTGTCTATGGTAAACAAAATCATGTTCAGTTTTACTCTAGTTCTCATAAATCTTCTGATGTTTTGGATCTTATTCATTCTAATGTATTTGGTCCTGTAAAAGTTCCTTCAATCTCCAAGTCTGTATTTTTTGTATCTTTCATAGATGATTATAGTAGAAGGATGTGGATTTATTTCCTTAAAATTAAGACACAAGTCTTTAGTCAGTTCAAGGAAATTAAAGCTCTTGTAGAGAATCAGACTAGTAAGAAGATTAAGTGTGTGAGAACCGACAATGGTGGTGAGTTTTGCTCAGCAGAGTTTGAACAGTTTTGTAAAGAACAAGGTATCGAGAGGCATAAGACAACTCTTTATACCCCACAACAAAATGGAGTTGCAGAGAGAATGAACAGGACACTGATGGAGAAGGCTAGGAGTATGCTTAGTGGAGCTGGTTTAGAACAAAGGTTTTGGGCCAAAGCTGTGGCAACTGCTTGCTATCTGGTTAACAAATCTCCTACATCAGCCCTTGTTGGTAAGACACCCATGGAGGTGTGGTCTGGTAAGAAGCCTTCAATTAGACATCTTCATGTTTTTGGTTGTGAAGCTTATGCACGTGTTCCAAAGGACAAAAGATCTAAGTTGGAAAACAAAGCTGTTAAATGTATTTTCATCGGATACAGTGCTGGTGTGAAAGGATACAAGCTTTGGGATCCTATGACTAGTAAGGTGTTGTATAGTAGAAATGTTATTTTTAGAGAGCTAACATCTTCTCCTATTGTGCGACAACCAGATGAAAAAGAAAAGGAAAAAGATGTTGTTCAGTTGCCTCCTACCCCTGAGAAGACTGAATAGAGAGACCATGTTGGGCCTAATGATGAGGAGAACTCTAGCAGCTTTGATAGTTCAGAAGAAGAGGAAGAACAACCTCAACCGCAGCCCTTGAGGAGATCCACGAGAGAAAGAAAGAAACCAGAAAGGTTTGGTTATTCTATGTTAGATTCCATTTGTGCCTTTGCTTTGATTATTAACACTGATGAGCCTAGATCTGTGAAAGAGGCTTTGGGCATGGAAGATGCAGGTTCATGGATTGAGGCTATGGATGATGAGATGGCTTCATTAGAGAAAAACAAAACTTGGGACCTTGTACCTTTTCCTAAAGGGAGAAAATCTATTGGCTGTAAATGGGTGTTCAAGAAGAAATTTTGTGCAGATGGCAGTGTTGAAAGGTATAAAGCTAGATTGGTTGCAAAGGGGTATTCACAGGTAGAGGGAATAGATTGTGGTGAAATATTCTCTCTTGTTGCAAAGTTGACATCCATTAGATTTCTCTTATCTCTTGCTGCATCATATGATTTAGAGATAGAGCAGATGGATGTGAAGACAACTTTCCTTCGTGGTGATTTGGAGGAAGAAATTTATATGTCATAGCCTGAGCACTACATTGTTAAAGGTAAAGAATCTTTAGTTTGCAGATTAAAGAAATCTCTATATGGTTTGAAGTAATCTCCTAGGATGTGGTACCTTAAGTTTGATGCCTTTGTGTTGTCAATTGGATTTGTAAGATCAAAATTAGATCATTGTGTTTATTTCAGAGTTGAAAATGATCGCCTTCTTATTGTTGCATTATATGTTGATGATATGTTGCTATTTGGGAAGGGTAAGGGTATGATTTCTGATTTTAAATCTCAGTTGTTAGCACAGTTTGAGATGAAAGATCTTGGGGCAGCTAGGTATACCTTGGGTATGGAAATCAGTAGAGACAGGTCTAACAAAAAACTTTGGTCGAGTCAGAGTAAGTATGTGAAGTCTATGTTCGACAGGTTCAGCATGGCAGATTGTAGACCACTATGTGTTCCTATTTCTGTGGGAACAAAGTTATCTATAGATAATTGTCCAAAATCTCCTAGTGAGGTGGAGGACATGAGTAGAGTACCTTATGCTAGTACAGTTAGCAGTCTTATGTATGCTATGGTCTGTACTAGACCAGACATTGCCCAAGCAGTGGGAGTCCTGAGTAAGTTTATGGCTAACCCTGGATGAGTACATTGGGATGCAATTAAGCAAGTATTCAGATATTTGAGGGGTACATCAGATTACTCCATATGTTATCATGGTAACTCTTCTGGATCTCCACATTTAGTTTGTATTCGTGGGTTTGTGGATTCAGATTGGGCAGGTGATATTGATAGTAGGAGATCCACCAGTGCTTATGTGTTCACTATGTTTGGTGGTGCCATTAGTTGGATGAGTAAGAGACAATCTATGGTTGCTTTGTCCACTACAGAAGCTGAGTACATGGCTGCTACTCATGCTTGTAAAGAAGCCATTTGGCTTAGAAGATTGTGTTCTGATGTTGGTTTTGATGTAGAATAGATTACTATTTGGTGTGACAGTCAGAGCACTATTTGCCTTGCAAAGAATCCAACTTTCCATGCCAGAACAAAGCACATTGATGTACAGTTTCACTTTGTGAGAGATATGGTGGAAGATGGAAAGGTAAATTTGGAGAAGGTAGATACTGTGAAGAATGTTGCAGATGCATTAACGAAACCAGTGGGCACTGAGAAGTTCAGATGGTGTTCGGAGTCTATGGGCCTTTTGGCCTATAGTGGTTAGTTCCTATTATGTTCTTGTTGCTCTTACAAGGTGTTTGACAAGTGGGAGAATGTTAGGAATAAGGTGTCTCAACCTTGGATAATTCCTATTCTTATTATTTGTTTTGTAAAATGTATTTCTTGTGAATAATGTTGATGTGTCGGCATCTTGAATTGTGTGTAAGGAGATCATGGCTAAAACGGTTATGACGGATTCTTATGACACGTAAGAGCTATGTCAAGAAGATTCAATGACAGGTGAAGACATGTGGAAACTGATAAATTTGAGTACTGTACACTCTTCCTATTTTCTCAAAGAATGGTAAAACCCTAATACGGTTATCTTTGGGAGTAGCCCTAAAAAGTGAAGCGCATGATATAATCTTTTTTAGGGTTGCGAAGAGAAGTGATGAGAGTTTATTGTTGGAACATTTTTATGCTACCGTGATTTGTCTTCAAGGTTTTGAAATCTTATGAAAGAACTTGCATTGCAAGTGTATTGTAAGCTGTAATAGTTTTGATCAATACATTGTGTAGGTTTTGGAGTGTTGGGGTTTTTACCGAAAGGTTTCCCCAGGGTATATCATTGTGTCATTCTCTATTTTTCTGTATGCATGGTATGTGGTTGCAATATCTTTGTTAAAGTAGTTAACGAATCTAAAATTGTAAGGATTTATAAGAATTTGCACAATACTCTCCTATAGAGATTAGCGTAGGAATCTGTTTCCGCACCTGAGTTTCCTTACAGTTATGGGACTATGTCAATTTACTAGAAAAGCTACTCTACAATCTATAGCCTCTTATGCCCACAAACTAAAAGAACAACAATAGCACATAACATGTCTGGCAAAATGCCACGTTGTAGTTTTGGTTCCACATGCCCTTTGTCCCAAGGAGTAAAAATAATTTAGGTTTTTACACCGTAGGCATTTCCCTTTGAAAGGGCTCAGACAAATATTTTCATTGGACGGTGGGTAGTTGCATAGAAGGTATTGACGACCATATAATTCATCATGGCTGCTCATGTCATGGATGGAGGGAACTGACTACTATAGGTGGTCAGCCATCACCTACAACACAAGAACCAACGACATAACCAGCATCGATCTCAGCAGCCATTTTTGCATCCACGTCATTTTTGCCTGTCAAGTCATTTCAAAATGGTAGATGAAATTAGCACCGCTTAAATCTACTGACTCTTTCTTTTGAGCAGACTGCTGGTGATCATAAGATGTGGTAGTACCATTAGGGTAGTTGTAACCTCTGCTTTCGTCTCTATCTTTTGTTCCACACTCACTTCTTCACTCTTAAGTTCTGCTTGGCCTAGGCGACACCCCACTGCCATTAATTCTGTAGGGTGGGTGGAGCCTTTTTCACATCATCTACTATAGATGGGCCATGTACCCAATGTTGAAAATGGGGAAAATGTCACTGCTCTTGATTTCAGCAAACAATGCAAACATGTTTGTCCTTCTGAAAAAGCCTGTCCCAGAAGATGGCAGCATTCTGAGTAGATATTTTGTAAGGCACGAGGAACTTGGCATTTTGGCACACATATTTTCTTGGTGGAAACCCTAACCCTTTCATTTCTTGTTGCTGTAGCTTCAATGAAAAACACTATGTTTTTCCCTAAACTATTTGTTGTTGCTGCAGCTTCCATGAACTCCAAATTATGCCCTGAACTATTTGATTTTGCCATAGTTGCTAAGAACCCCTATTGATGCTGTAAACTTGGATCTAATTCACAAGATTGGCGCTACCAAAGAAAGAAAAATGTTCCATGGAGGCCCAGGTTTTGCAGAAAATCAGATCCATTGTGTGACTTCGACCTTCCTCGACAAGATTTGAACATTTTGCTTTCTTTGTCAGTGCCAATCTTGCCGATCTCAGGTTTGGTAGGAAATCAAGTCTAACAATGACTTAATTAACCTTTCTCTTTTGAGGATATAGACGGCGAATGAAGCAAGGTTTATTAACAGATTATTATACGGCATTCTGCATCTTTAATATCCCCAACCACACAAAGAGCCCATCAAAATTATAATTTTGAATGGAAAAGGTGAGAGTCGGGTCCTCAAAAATCAAGGCCGGCAAGCGCTGCCCATCCAGTAGCTCTTTGAGCAAGGTATGCTTTGTAAGTTATTAAATTTTTTAAGCGACCTAATTGTTATCATCGTAGCAATTAAAGTGTGATATAATTGGTGAATATTTAAATCATGTTTTGTTACATCTGAAAGTCATCTCAGTAATTTTGTTGTTATGTGCCAAATTTTTAAAGTGAGCTAATTGGTAGTGTATGGAGTGAACAATTATACATAATATTCAGAAAACAAATTTTCCAGCCCTAAATATTAACAGAAGCTTTATGGGTTTGACATTGTACCATTTAGAATACCAGAGTCAGTTCTTCAAAAATATATAAAACCAGAAGACCAAAACAGTCAGCTTTTCCATTTACAGCGGAAGTTCATTAAGATTAACATCACAAAACTTTAATTAGATGGAATGATTCATACTTCTGATCAAAAAAAATTATCTAATAGAAAACATACTCAAACAATTGAATGAAAGCATTAAAGGTTCTAGGGCATTTATTTATATTGTAGGGCTTAAACAATTTATATTGTGGTTAATGTATAGGTTATTTATTTGGAACAAGCTCCTTGCATACATAACCGGTGGACTAAAATGTACTGAGTGTTACTAAGTAGCTACACTTTGGAGATTTGGTGTCCCTAAACTGCTGAGATCAGCAGCAGCAGTATTGTGTATGCCAGGAGATGAACCTGTGACTGTGTTGCCCACTTGGCACACCTGATTAATGCTGGTTTGGTTGGAATCAAGCACCAAAGAGGCAAAGATTTTTATCTTCCCGCTGCTACTCTCAAACACAACACTCTTGTTGGTCACATTTAGACTAATAGATGAGGGATTCAAAGCAGCAGACTTAGAGATCACATTGTAAGTGTCAACTACAGTTGATCCATTGCTCAATTGAAAGGCAATCAAAGCCTTTGTGCCAATCAATATTTGTCCATTCTAAAAATAACCTACAACCATTTCACCCATTTCACCCATGCTCACCTTATTCTTAGAAAGGTTAACTTTGTCTTTTCTAAACATAACCTACAACCATAGTATTCACTGAGAGAAGCAACTCTTTGAACTAAATTTTATAGGGAACCTTGGATTTGAGATTGGAAAACACCTCACGTGTGTAGTAACACCTGTTCATATATTGCATGTCCACACCATCTCTACGTGCAGATGTGATTTTTTAAAAACCCTTGCTAGAATGTCGAAATTGGTGATAATCTGATACCACATAATAAATGGTTTACAGACAATATGCAGTCACCTGCAGGGTAGAGTCTAGAAGAATGTGCATTCTCTTGCGTTGGAAATTTCAAAACATTTCCTACGCTTCTACAACCACATGGAACAACCAATACCACAACCAAAATATTTTTTATTCAAATTATCGGTAAAAAATATACATCTTATCTTGCACAAATTTGAAAGCTAAATTTATGCAACAAATTTTGGCTATTTGATTGGATGAACAACAAAGAATTAATCATCGTTTAATTGTCTTAGCATCTACAATAGTAGAAAAATTAATTAATTGTCACAGGAATAGGAATGCATGTCATAGTTAAGTGGCCATGTCTTAATAAATACCAAATAAACCTATTTTATATAGATAATATAATTTAAATTACACTCCAATTGTCTTCTATTTCTAAAATAATTAATAAATAGTAAATAGTCATTTAGCACTCAAATGGACCATTTAGTCGCGCCATTCAACGAATCCACTTGGTGGGTTTATGGTGGCATGCATTCCACACACTGCCGAGTTAGAATTTAGAGAAATTATAGATCTTGGAAGCTTGGAAAATTAATGACGACATTGTAAGATCCATGTGAAGAAAGGGGACCAAAAAAAATGGTTGGAAGAATAATGTCTAGGTAGTTTCCCAAAGCTTAAATTGCAAGGCCGCCATTTTGCTTTAGCTTCCCCATCTAAGTCCTTTTTGTTGTTTTACTTCTGACAAGCACTGATTTTTAGTGTAAGAGCATAATCCCGGATGATTTTTGTTTGTCTCTGATTCCCACAATCTTACATTGATTAGAACACCTTAAATTAGACCCAGATTCCCCTGGCTATTGCAGCCTTGTATTTGGTCTAATTTAAAATCATGCCTATTAGTATTTTTTGTTCTTTATTTGGATTTAAATGCATATTTGATAGAGGAAGAAGAATTCCTAGCCAACGATGCGTATGAGATCATATGAGCGCTACTTTCTACTCCTTTGTTACATTGAATTCTGCCCACGGCTCTGTGAGTGATATAAATTCTATTAGTTTCAGTTGTCCTTTTCGGAGTTCTTTCAATGGGCCAATTTTAAGGTATGACAACTATTAGTGATTATAATTAACCTATTCAAGAATGTTTCTATTCAGTAAAATAATTTTACACATAATAATATATTACTACCTAAAAAATGAAAGCAAATTTTTTTCCTTATAAATATGGCGTACCCATTCCACACTAAGGTGCGATTGCTAGTTTTTAAAAGGACTATGGACCATTGCTTTTTGTTTCCAAATTTTTATTAATAAAAAAATGTAAATTCCCCAGTATTAAAAACATAAATATTGTATTAAAAATATTTAGCCAAAAGTTAGCAATGTTTGAAATTCTCTAATTTAGCCGAAAGAAAATTCCTCGCTATGTTGTCATAAATTAAAGATATGTAATGGAGGGAAACTGACAAAAAGCCAGTTGACAGAAAGTCCTATGGAAAGGCATGAGTGGAGTTGTGCCCGCCAAGGCAAAAGTGGAGGTGGAATTTTGTTGCTCATCAAAAGCCCCTAATTTTTTTTTTAACTATTCCAAAATAACGATACGAAGGAATTGGATAGCCAGATATAAATACATAAACATATTTAAGGCAAACATGAACATTCAAGGATCGAGCTCTAACAGGATATGGTGCTGTCATTAATGGAATGGATTTGTTGATAAAATGACCAGATGAGGGCAAAAGGAAAGTCAGAAACCACATACGTTAAATAAACAGATAAAATGAATACGTGAATACATAGAAGAAAAACATTTATTTTAATTTAGAATGGGAAGCTGAAACTACATTTTCATAACAATTAAAAAACAATGTTATTCCGCTTTGCAACAACACATTATGAAATGTTTAGATAGGCATTATACTAAAGGATTAATTATATATTTAAAGTATTAGTTAACATGTATATATTTATATATAATTAAATTAATTAAATTGAGAAATCAATAAATATGATTAATTTAATATTTATTTATATTCAATGAATGAAGATAAAGTTGAAAATTTATAAAATATAGAAACACTTAAAGGTATAATAAAAATTGTTTAAGAATTGGATAAAAATAATGGGCTCTGATTATTAGCGAAAAATGCGAAAATATCATCAGAAAAGGAAGATTGCCTTTCAACAAAGGCAAATTAATATAGGTTACATACATTCAAACCTAAATGCGTTGAAGGTAGCAGGCAAGTGGAGCTCTCTGAAGTCTTTGATAGCAAACCACAACTCGATCTCAGAGGATGCAAAAGATGTAAGCAACAATGGGAATTTTTCTGGCTATTGCTTCAATTGTTGGCTTTACGGCCACAAAAAGAAGGAATGCCAAAAACCAGAATAGCCGCATCCATTTTACAATCATTTAGCTGAATTCATAGCCAAGAAAAAGGAAAAAGCAGATAAAAATACTGATATGAATCAGCTTGAGAATTTTAATAGAACACAAGCTAAGCCCTCCTTCCTTGAGTACGGCCCGACAGAGCATTGTGAGGAAATTTCTAACAAACCTCCATAATTGATCAGGAAGAAGGAAGGCTCTAGGGCTAATTTGAAGAGGGTCATAGCCAGAGTTCAGAATCTTTGTTTAGGATCATGGCTAAGAATTTTTTCAGTCCAAACCTTGGACAGGCAATTTAATGTTTTCTCAAAAACCAAATATGCAAAGCAATTTTTTGGCTATGGGAATGCTAAGGTGGGAAAGCCTGAGCATACTTCAAATTACAACTCCAATGATCCCCTATCTTCCTGGGGGAGAGGTGGGCTCTTTCCTTCCCAGGTGCCTCCCATTAGCCCCTCTAAGCAAGATCTCTCTAGGCACTTGACATAGAGCAAAAAAAGGAGCCTCTCATTAGCATGCCAAAACTAGACACTGCATGGAAGATGGTAATTGGCAAGAATAAGGTAATAAGATCTTCTCTACCTCTAATCTCTTTCAACATCTCTCTAAATAATTCCTTTGAAGTTCTTAGGGAGAATGGTAAAAGTGACACACCTTTCACACCCCCCCATAAAAGGGCTAGGGTTTTGGGGAGTCAGGGGTATAGGTATATGTACAGCAAAAAGGATGTCTCCCAACCATCTAACAAAGATACCTACCCTCATCCTACCCAAACCCTACCCTTTTGTGAGGGAAGTAATTAGCATAGTGATTATTCTAGCCCTATCGATGTTTTAAACAATATACATAGCTCTCCTCAACGGAGAAGGCTGGAAAGACCTCTATCTTTTAAAACAGCAAAACATGTGATTAATCATGACACAAAAGCAAACGTATCTCATGATGATACTAATTATGTAGCATATACGCCTCCTCATAGGTGTTTTAATCATTAGAAAAAAGGTAAGGTGCCCTCTAAATTGCAATATGATACAATTGTATTAGATAATGATGTTATTGCACAAAGACAAAAGCATATGGCAGAGATAGGTTTGATCTACGGCTGGAATGGAGCCGGGGTATCATTTAAAGATGTGACAAAAGGATTATTGGAACAACTCCCTAAGGAGGTAAGTATAACACCTCTCAGAGATAACTTTATTTTTTTAGATTGTCATAACAAAACCCTAAAGGAAAGCATAATAAATAAGAAGGTCTTGAATTTCAGGAATATTCCTTTCTCTATTTTTGACTGGATGCCTTTATTTAATCCTATGCATTTAAAGGATTTCATTATAGAAAAAGTTGTCATCCTTAAAAACTTGCCTCTAGATTTGTACAGCAAAAAAATACTCTGTTTAATAGGAAATAAAATAGGCAATTTTAAAAGAATCACTGAGTCAGCATTGTAACAGACAGATAAAATAATTATTGTAGAAGTGAATTACCATCATAAGCTTATTCCCCCCATACAATTATGTTTTAATAACAATTCTGTCATAATTAATCCTACAATTGTAGAGAACTTTATTAAGGCAGTCAAAGAAACATCGAAGCCACCCAAAAATACAAATCTTCCATCCCAATCTAATAAAGATATAGAGTTTCATCTATGTAACAATAAAGGAGGTTTTAGTTTCAAACCTCTTAATGTTCAAGGTTTCCCCTTACCTCACACTATAGTGTCAAATAATGAGATTAATAATCAAGAATATAGTTCAATTAAGGAAAATGTGGTTAATATACCGAATGATTTAGTAACCCCCCAAACTATTGAAGCATTATCCCCACTTAGTAACAATTCATTAAAAAGTACCAGGCAAGAATCCTTCAGAGATTTAAATAGGGAGGATATATCAGAAAAAATAGAGCCTGGTAAAAATAATAATAATATCTATCTACAAGATGGGGGATATAAGTCTGATTTACCAACAAATCTAGTTCTAAAACCTATATGTGCTGATGCAGTAGAACTAGTTGATCAGGTGAACAAAACAGAAGAGGAGGTAAATCAAATCATCAACTATTTGGGAGAATCACTGATGGATGAACCTTTAGACATGCTTCTGGATGAGATTTGCAATTTTGAGGAATTAAAACTCCAAAAGGAAATCCTAATTAAGCAAATTCAGGAATGCATTTTAGAAGAAAATAAGGAGCGGGAAAATAATCCTATCCAGCCTGTCCTTCCGTCTCCCCCTAAAAAGGAAGTTTCAGTACATGCATTATCCGTTAATCCAGATAAAGACTCAGACCAATCAGATAAACAAATCACAAAAGAAACTAATAATAGGATTAGCGATAAAGGGGATCAGATAAGCGATAAAGAAAACATAAATGAACCAACCTTCGTTAAAGGAAGGGAACAAAATGTTTCAATCCCTTTAGAGTTAGAAGCTTTAAATTTGGATCTATCTGGGAAAAATGAAGATCTAATAGAAATTTAATGCAAGGAGATTATAGATATAGCTGAACCCTTAAACCCTTCCATAAATGAGCATAATAACAAGGGTAGTCGGGGCATTTCTATAATAGGCTATGAAGGAGAAGGAACTCTGGTTACAGATGCTATTGAAGGCCTTTTCGGGATCACCAATGAAAATAGAGAGTTGGGCATAGCCTTAAACAGAGGTAGCCTAAGCACACCTAATATTAATAAACTTAAAAAGAAAAGAGGTAGGAAGTCAGCTGTTGAGCTGAGAATCTTGGATGGTAATGCAGGCAATCAAAAAAAGATAGTAGATATTCTGAACATAGGGAAGGGGAAGCTCCTTCCCAAAGAACAATGAAAGTCACTACTTGGAATGTTAGGGGTCTAAATGCCCCTAACAAGCAGCATTTAATCAAAAGATACTTAAGAAATTTTGATTCTGAAATCATTATGTTACAGGAAACTAAGCTTAATAAAGAGGAATTTACAAAGTTTAGCAATAGACTAGGTTTATGGAAATCATAAATGTTTCATCAGTAGGCCTTTTAGGTGGAGTGGCAGTCCTATGGGACCCCCGTAAAGTAATGACTCAACTTGCACTCACTAACAGAAATTGGATGACATTAACAATTAAAAGCCTAAAATCTGATTTAAAATTTAACCTGATTAATGTTTATGGGCCAATCTCAAATGAGGAAAAAGGAAAAGTATGGATGGAAATACAAACCCATCTTATTGATCAACAGGAACAACCTTTTATCATTGGAGGAGATTTCAATGCTATCTTAAATTTAGAGGAAAAATATGGAGGTTCTCAATATATATCACAAGCTCACAAAGACTTTAGTAAGTGGGGAGCGGATAATCATTTAGTAAGTATGAACACAATCAATGGAGTGTATACATGGAATAATAGAAGAGTTGGTTTCAGCTACATAGCTGAAAAATTAGATAGATTCTTTAATAGAACAAACCCTGAAAATTTTAATCAAATAGTCAGCACGGAAATACTTCCAGAAGCAGGATCGGATCACTTCCCCGTCCAACTTACCATAACAAAAAATTCCAAACCCTCGAGGAACCCGTTTAAATTTGAATTTATGTGGTTCCAAAATCCATAATTCATAAACCTTCTTGAGGAATGGTAGAAACAAATCTCGATCAAAGGATAAAAAATGTTCTTCTTAACAACAAAATTAAAAAATATCAAAAATAAGGCATTAGAATGGAATAAGAATCATTTCAATAACATTTTCAAAGAAAAAGCCCGGATAGAACAAGAAATAACTGATCTTAACAATTTAGTAATAGAACTAGGTATGAATGATCTTAGTTACCATAAGGAAAAAGAGTTGATGGCTAAATACAATGATATCCTCCTCAAGGAAGAAATTTTCTGGAAGCAAAAATCAAGGGAATCATGGCTTAAGGAGGGAGACAAAAAAACCAATTTCTTTCACAACACAACTAATTTTAAAAGGAGCATTAACAAAATAGCCAAAATTAAGACATCCGAGGGACTTATAACTGAGGATCCCTTACAGATTTCAAATGTTCTAACGAATTTTTATAATTCCCTTCTCAACTCTACAGAAGCAACTGATCTTTATGCCCAAGACAAAATGCTTAAAGCCATCCCTAAATTGATTACAGAGTCTGACAATAAAATTATGAATAACAAGCTCTCATTAGAAGAAGTTAAAGCAATAGTGTTTCAACTCCATCCGGATAAAGCTCCGGGCCCAGATGGTTTCCAAGCTGGCTGTTTCCAAAAATGTTGGCATTTTGTTGGAGATGAGGTATGGCGAGTTGTGGAAGCTACTAGGAATTCTAGAGCTATATTAAATGAAATCAACAACACCTTTTTTACTCTAATTCCAAAGAAAAATGAAAGTACAGAGCCTGGGGATTTTAGACCAATCTCCCTATGTAACACCATATATAAGATCCTCTCAAAATGCTTAGCAAATAGACTCAAAACCATCCTTCCAGTGATAATCTCGGAAGAGTAGACCGGTTTTGTAGCAAACAGGTCAATTCTGGATGGAATTATTATAGCACAAGAATTAATTCATACCGCTCAAATAACAAAGGAACCTAGTATGCTAATGAAAATTGACATCCAAAAAGCATATGATAAAGTAGACTAGAGATTCCTATGTAGATGTATGTAGGCATTTGGTTTTTCTAAACAATGGATTAACCTGATCTTTAATTGCATCTCAACCCCCAAAATTTCTATTCTTGTCAATGGTACCCCGGAAGGCTTTTTTAGTATTTCCAAAGGCATTAGACAAGGAGATCCGTTATCCCCTTTTCTCTATGTCATTATGGCAGAAGCATTAGGAAGATCGATCACAAAGCAACACTTGGAAGGGAAAATAGTGGGATTAAAGGCCTCGGAGAGCATCCCGAATATTACCCACCAGTAGTTTGCAGATGATACAATTCTACCTGGAGCTACCAATAGACAAGAAGTGAAAGCTTTCAAAGACATTTTAAACCTTTACGCGAAAGCCTCAGGTCAACATGTTAACCCTACTAAGTCAGAAATTTTCTTTATTAATTCTCACCCGATAATTGAAAAAGAAATTTGTGGTATAATGGGGTATAAAATTGGCAGATTTCCGTGTAAATATTTAGGTATTGATTTGGATATAGGTATCTTATCATCCAATCTATGGCAACAAATTGTAACCAAAGTTCAAAATAAGAAGAGCTCCTGGAAAGGAAAATGGTTAACTAAAGTAGGCAGGACAACAATGATCAAATCTGTCCTTTTAGCCATTCCCACATATCATATGTTCATCCTACCTCTCCCGATTTGCATTAAAAAGGAACTAGATAAAATGTTTCAATATTTTTATTGGCAAGGTCCCTCCGAAGACAAAAAACTTGCCTTTATTAAATGGGAAACTCTATGTAAACCGATATCTAAAGGGGGTCTAGGTATCAAAAATTTACTTTGGCAAAACCAAGCCCTTGGGGCTAAAATCATATGGGGAATGTACAAGGAATCAAGAAGTAAGTGGGCATGAATTTTATTACATAAGTATATCCTTAATGCAGACCCCATCAACATTTTCAGGTCACAATCACATGTGAAAGGCTCTCAGATATGGAATTTTATGAAGGAATGTAGAAGGATTATTAGCAAATACCTATCCTGGGATGTAGGAGCAGGCAATCAAGCTTTGTTTTGGGAAGATTCATGGGCAAGCTTGACCCCCCTTAACAAACTGGGCTTCTCCATGGAATTTATAGAAGTATGCAAAAGAGATATAGGCTTATATCTTAAGGACTACTTAGGCATGATGGAAGACCCTAACTGGAATTCTCTAAACATAATTGAGGATGTAAGGCATGAGAAGAAAAACCTCTTGGCAATCTTAAAAGTTAGAGAGGTAACACTTAAAAATAGATCGAATACTTTAATATGGGTAGGTTCTAACAACAGGAAATACTCTGTTAAGGAGGGTTATAAATCAATTATTAGGGACCAAAATATGAATAACATAGACATACCTTTGAATCTTTGCTGGAACAAATCCTGCCTCCCTAAAGCTGGTATGTTTCTATGGGTGGCTTTGCAAAATAGAATTCTTACAGCAGATAGGCTTAATAAATTAGGATTTGAAGGGCCATCTAGATGCCCGCTGTGTGAAAATCATTTTGAAGATGTCAATCACATCCTCCTTAATTGTCGTTTCTCCTAGAATTGTTGGAATTGGCTTCATCAGAGTTTAGGATGGAAATCTACTTCACATTTTGATTTAATCAGCAATCTCAAAGCATGGCCTTCTCTTTATAAAGACAACCTTTTCAAGGATATCTGGATAATAGCCCCTTCAATAGTAACACGGGAATTATGGAAAGAAAGAAACAGAAGGATTTTTACAGATAAAAAATTAACATGGAACACAATAACTAACAAGATAGAAGCATCCATCGTAGAAATTATTAACAGCAAGCTCTGAGACAAACAGAGCTATGAAGACTCTTTTAAGAGCTGGGATAATAGAATCAGGTGCAAATGGCCAAAATTAGCTATCCCCCCCCTCTATGGTAAAGGGGGCTCCAAAACTAAAGCAGACAAAGCATCATGCAAATGGATCCCCCCAAAAGTTGGATGGTATAAACTCAACTTTGACGGAGCCTCTCGAGGCAACCCTGGGGTAGCAGGTATAGGTGGGATCATCCGCAACTGGAAGTCAGAAGTGGTAGCAAAATTTGCGAGACCCATTAGCCCTATGACTAACAATATGGCTGAATGTATAGCAGCACTAGAAGGGCTTAAATTATGTAAGAAACTCAACATTTCCAAAGTAGTTATTGAAGGAGACTCCCAAATTATTATCAATGCCATTCGTATATCAATGCCATTCATACTAAAAAAACCCCTAATTGGATTTTGAATTCAAAAGTAGAAGAGATCAATATATTAATGGATAGTATCTCAAATTATGAAATCAGACATACTTATAGAGAAGGAAATACAGAGGCTGACAAGTTAGCTAATCTAGGTGCCAATGGAGAAGTAACAATGGAACATCATATACAATAGCTTCTCAAGAGGCACTATTCTGATAAGGATACAGAAGGTACCTTACCCCATGTAGGAAGATTGGGAAACTGATTTCCCTATTATTATACAGGAATCTCATTATTAGACCCTTTAACCATAGGATCCTCTTCGTACTTTTAAGGATCTAGGAGTTTCATGGGTAGCCATTAGAATACAACAATCTTCAGGTCCCTTAACAAATCTCCAATAAATTATTCAAAGGCAAAGAGTAGGATAGCAAATACTAGTTTCCCTTTTTTTTGACTTTTAAGTTTCTCCCCCTCTTATCGCATAACCTTTTTCATTACAATAATGAGTTTTAATGATTTCTCTAGCAAGAGAATAGAACATTTTATTTTAAGATTTGATCTGAGCAGAGATATAATTAAAAGATCTAGTATGAATATAGTAAAGGATCTTTAGCTATCATAGTTGGAAGTTTATCTCACCTTTTTCTGCTTGGTGTAGTTTTTATCTCAATTTTATGACACACCTTTAATACTCAAATATTAACAATGATAAGTTATAGACATAGTATAGAAAATAGGAATATGAAACCTTCTGGCATCTGACAATATCATCATTGGACGTTACCCCCTGAACTAGTTCATAAAAAGCAGGTTTGGCAAACCTTAAGCCCATATATAAGAACAAAATGAGTATGCGGAGAAACCCTCATTATAGGCAGGTCCCTTTTTGTATGTATCTAGCTATTTAGAAGAAATAATGAAGGACAGGGATGACATTTCCTCCTCATCGTAACCAAGAAGTACTCATTTCCACAACACCTCTAAATCCGCCCGGAGCAGAATATCTCTCTTTAATCATTAAACCCTTAGAATTCTCTAGGATAGACTAGAAAGTTTGATTTAATATATATATTTAGATCATCAAGCAAAGGACCTATGAGACACCATAGAATCTAGACTGTGCACTTTCTACACTAAGGGTGATCGAGCCATGGCTTTTCAAGGTTCTATTTACCCGGAAAGATGGAACCAAATCCTCAACCCAGTGCCTGACTCAACCAGGAGGGCTATTGAAAAATCAATTGGTGACCGATATTTCAACAATCTTTACACATACAAAACCAATGGAGGGGTGATAGGCTAGTTTATTTCCCTATCCATATTTGCAGGTAAGAGTAAGGGAGACATAATCAGGGTTTGTAGAGAGATTTTTGATGAGGAGCATCTAGGTGGTTTGGACAAGATGGTACACTGTGTTGACAATGAGCTTACAAATCCTTACCCGGAAGTAACAATGAAGACAAACATGGAAGAGCTGGATAAGATTCCTCAATCACAAAGGATAGCTATGTTAACTTTCAAGGATGAAGATACATTTGATTGCCATTGGCCTGAAATGGCAAGGAACATGGACTTTCTTTATAAGGAAATTCTTGAGGAAGAGGCTGACAATAGCTGGT
>BSBK01012454.1:0-149543 GCA_027943335.1 Chamaecyparis obtusa | reverse complement strand
TATGTATGTATGTATGTATGTGTATATAGACACACACACACACACATATATATATATACAAATATATATATATATATTTATATATATATATGTGTGTGTGTGTGTGTCTATATATATATATATATATATATATATATATATATATATATATATATATATATATATATATATATATATATATATATATATATATATATATATATATATATATATATATATATATATATATAGACACACACACACACACACAAATATAGGAGATTATGATGGCCGCCACATACAGAGATTTGTAGGCACTTTGTGATCTGATTCATCAAGATACATCGGTAAATTAATTTAATTTGAAAAACATGTACATGTTTTAATTTTTTTCAAGTTTAAATGTATATTTCAAAATTAAATATCTATTCTTGTTATAAAATATTCTAACATGGAATTTGTGTATGTTTGTACAGACCCCTTGAGCAGGTGGAGGATTGGATGAGGGCGCCTTGAGTTAGAGTTTCATAGTGTGGATAAATTTATATGTACCTCTTGGCTTTGGTTACTTTAGACATTGTGTTGTGGACATTAATCTATTTGATACATTTCTATGTTGTGGATCTACATTTATATGTTGATAAATTTCTAGATACATGGAATCATTTTAGACCAATAATATATAGATATTTCATGTGGTGTAACATATATGTTTTACATAAATTTGAACATGCACATTTTACACATGTACATTTATATATTACAGGTCCATTTCTTGTGTTATGTATCTAATGATCTTATATTTTAGGTGTTTGATTTCAAGTGTTAGATAATCTCAGGTTACAGATTAAATAATTTATGGTAAGATTATTCATGTGTGTGTGTGTTATGTACACGTGTTTGGAAAATTTACATGAGTTATATGTTCAAGTTACCTAAACTAATGGCATGTATTTTAAAATCTTAATTTATCATTTATTAAGATGACATATTTATATTCAAACAAATGACATATATAAGTAATTTAAATATCGATTTACTAATCATGCAATTAATGATATTAATATTTAAGAAATGTATCACCCTTAAATTTGCATCTCTAAGAAATGTATTTAAACTAACACATGACATATATAGCCAATGTATATTAAAAATATAGGTCTTCATTTCAAAGTTAATTCAATGTATATAACTATTATATCTATACCAATAATGCATATATATAGCTATATAAGAAAATCATTTAACCATCAAAACAAAAAAGCATAAATATGATCCACAAATATATATGGACAATCATAGTTCAAATTATAGTCTACTTCAAATATGAAAGTACAAGATACGAAAACAAATTAAGCCTAAGATAGCTCCTGATACATATAGTTTGGATCCTCTCTATCTTTTATTATCTGCAAAAAAAATTCATGTTCTTCAATAGGCAACCTCCACTTTTGGTTGCCACGTCCTTTTTTTGGCAATGTCTCAAACTGTGACTTTATCACTTAACCAAGTGACTGTAATGTAGAACTCTTTGGCCAGGCATGTATTCAATAAATTGAACTTCATTTTTGCCGATCTTCATTTGTTGATAATAGGTGCCTTCAATAAAAATTGAACCAATTGGATATGACTATCCATCACCATCAATAGTTACTTAGGGACACTTGTATTTTGGCTTGGTGCACCTTAGTAGATAATAATCTACGCCTTATGCATTCTTAGGATCTGCAACCACATAAAAAATATCACTTAGAGATGTACAAATGAATCATGCATAAATTAAAAACAAAACTAAGACACTAAAATTTGAATGTCACTCAAGTGATTTAAAATAAATTTAAATAAAGGAACATGTACATGTGCATGAACATGTAACTACTAAATCAAAAACACTTTCATAATTAGCTGAATATACAAGATCATGAATTTCTATGTCATTGTCATCGTCTTCATAAGGAGACATTCTAATTAACTCTTTCAGATCCCATTGTGAAACATATCCATTTGCAATATTAACACATTGAATTGTTGTGTTGTTCAACATAGTCATCACAAAAGCATGATTTTTATCTTACTTGAATCAATGAAGGCTTGCAGTGTCCTATAGTCATCACTTGATGTAAAATTCTAATACCAACAATTGATTGACATTTGTAAGGATTGGATTGATCAATATATGTTATAGATTATATGAATTTGTTAGATTAGTTCAATTGTGATAAAAGTGGAATGCACTGTAAGTCACATGTGTTGGTTCCCAAAATGGTTTTATGCTTCAATAGCTACCAATACATTCACTAACAATTCTAAAGAGTTGCCAACTCCAATTATCAAACCCCATGAATGACTGGACCAACTAATAGGGAGAAAAATCCCCGTACACTTTTGGCTTTGCAAAACCAAGGAAGGTACACCTAAATTTAGTAAAATACTACCCTCATTACACACATCCCTGAATTTAATAAGAAAATTATCTCAGAAATGGCTCAACAATAACAAGAAAATACTAAGTAATGGCTAACTACTTATTGATTATCGATTGTTATGGAGCATGAGATACACATACCACAGATAAAACTAGTAAATGAAAAGAATTTTTATCAACATAGTTTAACCAGATGACATGGACCAAAAAAACAACAATTACAACATATTTAGATTAGTGCCTTATCGTTGGGAAATATTCTCAATCCATAACTCATCATATGAATGACATAAAATGCTAATGATTCAAGAATGAGATTATTATTGTATTGCAATAATAATCTATTCATGTAGTCCAAATTTGGACCTCTTATAATGAACCTTATGCTAACCTTATGAACTTATGAGTTAATTTTCAGCATTTTAATTGATCTATGATAAAAGCTTAGAATTAAAGCATACACATATGAAATATATGTAGTGAATTGAATAAGAACTTTGAATTATTGAATTCACAACTCATAAAACCAACACAAAGGAGAGAACCAAATCTAAATTATATTTCATTGACTTTAGAATCATTGTCTTCATACATTGATTTTCTCATTCAAATAAAAATCAATAAACTTAAAGCTCCAATACTAAACTTCTTATTTTCTCTGTAAAATGTTATATAGGACTCATGACGTCTATTAAACCTGAATGTGATTGAAGCAAATCCTATGATTTCAAAATAAGATTTCTCAACCCTTCCTAAGTGATCTTGGAAATCCTTTTATAGTACAAGGATTGCAACAAGCTAAGGATCACTTACGGAACAAAAACTTAACAACTTCTTAACAAAAAGATAGATAAGATCAATCCATTAAAAAACTAAAGAGAATGAACACATCAAAGAAAAGAGTGGGATGTACAAATATAACCATGGCATCTTTGAATTCATAGTGTTGGAAATGGGGTGTTAACAAAATGATAACTGGCACTTTCCTAGCTAATCACGGGATCACTGACACTCCATAAGTTTTAATAGTCTCTAATTTCCTAACTACCCCATTTCAACATCAGTTATATCCCTTGCATACTAGTGCCAATGCATAACAATCACTCTGCATGATCACAACCTTCAAATGAAATTGGATTACTAACCTGGGAACTTGTGATAACCATCAAACAATTCTCAACGCAACTCCTCCATGTACCCTTCTAGCATTTGTGAAATAGAGGCAACTGTCAATCATTACACCTGAGACACATGGAAAAATATCACTATATCACAACCCAAAAAGTAGTCAAAAAATACTTGTGATCTTGTGATAAAATGTGACAATGTCTTCAAAAGTTATCATACAAGAAGACACGTTTCACCATCTCACACACTTGTAACTTCAAATATACCTTTTCAAAATCTCTCTTAAATCTCTAGTTGATCAATTGCACCACTTCCATGTGGCAGTCCTTGATTGGTCCACCAATTCACCTATGCAACACCTAGATACCATGTGGACTTCAACTCTGAATCCTACCACATCATCACACACTGGTAAGCCTTTCCATGTGGCATCACCTTACGATCCTTCTCTAGCATCACCCTTGTACCTACTAATATGGCAAGATTACAAAAAATTTCCATCTATCCTGCTTGGCCTACCATCTATCTCATTCACCCACGCCACGTGACACCTTCTCATGATGCCATATACTTTCTCTTTCCTCATCACTTTGATCGTGGGATCACAGGATGGCACCATTTGTCAACCTTGGCCCATGATCTACCTCTCTATATGTGCGACATGGCATCGACCAGTTCATTGTCACTGCTACATCGTTGACTACCTCATCATCTACATCATCGTGACCTAGACATGTGGTTGCACCTCGTGACCCCACGCTCATTATGTTCCTTACAACTTATTTCAGGGGATCATGAGCACCTCTAGATTTGATCATGACTTAACGACCTTTAATTTTCCACCCTACCACACATCAAAAGATGATTCACTCCTTCTAACCACGCACATGAGCCTTGTCACTTGTCCACCTCAACACCTTTCTCTACGTCATCCCAAATCATGGGATCATGGGATGATGCCATATATCATCCTAGACCCACCACCTTTACTTGGAATGCATGCCACTTGTCATGATCTGATTTTCCCTTGGACTGCCAACTCATTGCCCAATTGTCTACCACATCATTTTTTGAGTCATCATGGGCCCACAAAATATCTCCAATTGTCACCATAACATCCCTGCACATGCCTGAGATGCCAAAAAGTACTTTGCCTAGAAACTTAAAGTGTGAGCACTTGTGTATAAAAATGTTGCAACAAATCATCAAATACTCAATATGGGATAAACCTAAAAAAATAACTGCTTCCTCAAATTGTTGTAGACAAACACTACCCCAAAACCTTTTAGTGCCTTACCCTCATCACCTCTTGCTAAAATGACAAGACATACACCTATATTCCAACCATATTTTGAGATAAAACCCCTTGTGCAAAAACCTTGGTGGTTTCAGTGCACTGCTCGATTTTCCATCCAATCTTATATCCTGTAATCCTCATCCTGCAAATACTCTTAACATGGTATTTTCTTGAGGGTTTTGAAAACTTTGAACTAATATATCCTGTGCATTTCTAAAATCATTTTAGACATCAAGACTACATTCCATCCAGGTGGTCTATTTAACAAATCATTGCCTCATGTACACAATGAGCTATGCCCATACCTTTATCTCAAGCATCCATTACGATGCTGGAAAATATAATGCTAGAAGACATATTTATAGATTGGGGTTGACACCTACCAATAGGATTGGGGTTGGATATTGAATGCCAAAATAGGGCATCTCAATTATGTGCACAAAGGGATTCCTTCAAAAAATTCAACATGGTAATCTCAAGAATTTGAGAGTACCAACAACATGTTGAAATTTAAAATTTAGAATTTGAGTTCAAATTTTTTTACCTTTCACTTCCAAAAAGTAACATTTTTTGTATTTTGTGTCTCAACTAGCAAAATGATTTTGAAACCATTCAACAATCTTCCTTTGAATTCTCTATCATGTTACCTAGACATAAAAAAAAGTATTAGTTTAAAGGAAATGGAGATTAAAGAACATATACTAAACACATCAAACACTGAGCACCAAATTTATACCTTCAAGTTCATGTTGTCAGAGTTCACGCTTCACACATGCTCCTACTCCATCATTCTCTCCTTTTCCATGTCCACTTTCAAAGAATTTCCAGAGAAACTTCACATTGCATCTAGCATGTTGCATGGATAACCAATTAAAGGCTTTTGCAGACTTAAATTGTCCTAGGATAAAGTTGTAGGTCCATACATACATACATAAATAATCATGTAAAAAATAAAATTTAAATCCATGCACACCCATCAGACTAGATCCAGTGTTGTGAAGCATTTATCCCATAATTCTCAAGAACTTCAAAAAACATTTTGAAATAATGAGACATGTAGTTCCTATCATGTATCCTATAATTGCTGATATAGAAATGAACCTCCTTGATGATAATGCGTTCATTTGGATCTATACTTTCTATCTCATCCAAATCAAATTGTGCCTATTTATAGGTCACTTGCACAAATATTGCAACTTTCTCAGAATGATAATATTGACCTTGGAGATCTGATTGAGGTGAAAACGTATAGTTCTCTGAGAAATCTACAATTGAAAGAATACAACTAGGTGGAAAATAATTTTTGGAAT
Organism: Chamaecyparis obtusa; assembly: GCA_027943335.1. Taxonomy (NCBI): domain Eukaryota; kingdom Viridiplantae; phylum Streptophyta; class Pinopsida; order Cupressales; family Cupressaceae; genus Chamaecyparis; species Chamaecyparis obtusa. The sequence continues at coordinate 143,404 of BSBK01012454.1, read as the reverse complement.
CAAAAAATTATTTAGCTTGCCATCATGCACCATTACAATGTTTTTGATTAAGGAAAGCAAGTTTTAATGGGGCCCTAAAACCCTTACAAAATTAAAAGTTTAACATAGATAAAGCTTTAAAAGTATACAACAACAAGATAGCCATAGCAAAAAACAACAGTCACAGTCCACCAGCAGGCAACAGAAAAAACTAGAAAATAGAACCAGGGATAGAAGCGAAAAACCAGGATAGGCCCAAAGCCAGGAGAAAGGCTCAGGAAAATTCTCTGAGGATCTCCGTTGCATGAATCTCAAGTTTAGATGCCTTATCCACCACCTCCTTGAGGTCAAATAGATCTTTATCAGGTTCTTGGGTGTCCTTCTTCATAGTGCTGGATCTAGTTCTCTTCCTCTAGCCATCCTCCAGAGACTTATCTTTGCCACTATTGGGAGACTCCTTGCTACCCTTGTGTTCCTCTATTTTACTAATCAACACCTTTATGTTGTTGTTAGAATCTTTACAAATGTTGTAGCTTTGTTCAACAATTTTCTGCAAGGTTCCCTCCACACTCTGAACTCTTTTATTTACTTCATCCATTTTGTTTTCCATATCATTCTTCTCATTAGTAAGCCTGATCTTGTTACTGCTATCCTCCCTCTCCAATCTACCCACCCTATATTTTAACTCCTGGATTTCATGATAGGTCCATTTAGTAGTTCTATAGCTATCAATAACATTGTTTTTAGCATTGTTGAGCACCTCCATTAGAGGGTTTTCTTTTGTGATGTCGCTCAAAATAACCAAGGTAGGGTCAATTAGGTCCTCCATTTGAATTTTTCCCTCCTTATTCTCCTTAACCAAAGTTTTCATCATTTCCCTCTTTAGACCCATCCTGACAGAAATATTATGAAAATTTCTCCAGACCACATTCTTCTCTTTGTCCGTGATCTTGCAAGTGTATTGGTTAGTCCCATATTCATCACAGTCCTACTCATGATCATCCTCTCTCCCTTGACTATCCTCTTCCTCTTCATCTTCGCTATCCTTCCCCTCCTCTTGTCTATCCTCCTTAGTTTCTTCTTCAATGTTCTTCCTTTTTTTCTGCTTACTGAAAGATTTGCCATCAGGATCCTCTTCTCTGTTAGCAGGCATCTTAATTATAATGTTTCTCTTTCCTTTCTTCTTCTCCTTAATTTCATCTTCTTCACCAAAAGTATCTTCCTCCTCATCAGCACTTTCACCCTCTATGTCCATACTCTCCGCCTCCTCATTATAATCTCTATTACAAGAGATCTCAATGCTCTGCTTAGGGTCAGGAGTCTCCTTTTTCTCCATTTTCTCTTTTTTAATCTTCTTTTTCTCCTTTTTAGTCTAAGGGGTGGCCTCTGCATCCGTGTCTAAATGCGTATCTTGGCTTTCCTCAGTATCAAAAGGGATATACTCTTCTTCTCCCGAATCAAGTTCCTCATCAAATCCCTCCTTCCCCACTTTCCCCTGCTTAATTTCTTTTCCTATATTCCTAGCCTTAAAAAATTCATAAATCAATAGCAAAAGCCCCTCATGGAAAGCAGGGTTGCCAATAGGCTTCTCACTATAGTCATTAATATTCTCATTGATAGATGAATAAATGTAAAAATGAATAGAGATCTTAGCCCCAGACCTAAAATGGTTGAGAAGCACGAAGTGGTAAGAGTAGATGCGGTCGAATCTTGTGTCCAGGGAGATATACTTAATTATTGCCCTCAGCACAAACCTCCACAATGGTTTGATGGACCTCGATAGGTAGTAGGTTCTTTTCTTCACAAGAGCATTCTTTTCCTCCGCACCTTTGGCAAATTCCAAAACCGCTTGACCCAAAATGCGCCTATCTTTGTAGAATTTCTTCCCAATAATGGGGATGCCCATGACCATAGAAATAACCTCCTCTATCACTATAAACTTGACCACATCAATTTTGACACTCCCCTCATTCCAGTTCTTAACCATGGTTTTAGTAATAGAGGGTTTCCACCCATGCAGCCATTCAATGAAAGAAGTAACATCACCTTTACTCAAAATGTTCCACACCTTAGAGCACCACTACCACTTCTTAGCTTCATCCTCTGGTTCCCTCCTGTGTCTTTCCCCCAGCATTTTTTCACCCTCTCTGCAAACTTTTCTCCTGATAGCAATGTCTTTCAAGATTTGGGACCAACAGATAAAATGAATGATATTCTTGATCCTTCTTTTGAATTTATGAAAATTAAACCCAAAAATGGGCCTCAAAGTGCAATGATGGCAATTGCTCAAGTAATTCATACTTTGGCTTGCGTACTCACACACCATTTTTTGGCACATTTCCCATAACACATAAACTTTCATTATTATCATTTAAGGTTTCCCAATCTGCCCAAGATTCTCTCTCTTTCAATTAAATCTTTGATTTCAAGCGGAATATTATGTTCATCCATCCATCTTTTCATCTCATCTTTCTTGACTACCCAGTTGGCCAGCCTGTTAGTCACTTGATTTGCTTCCATGTATTCATGAGACACGTAGACTCTATCAAAGGAATTGAAAACCTGAACACTCTCATTAATTATATTTTCAATCATCTAGGTAGGCTCATTTTTCTCATTAAGACAATCTATTATGTTCTTTGAGTCTCCTTCTAGCCACAATTTTTTGACTCCTATATCCCGAGCAAGCTTTATAGTTTGATGGGCCACTATCGCCTCCACATAGTGATTTTTTTGCACCCCGAGAGGAGCCATAATAGCAGCAATGCCTTTCCCATGATCATTTCTGATGATGCCCCCAATCCCAACCTGGCCTGGGTTGCCTTTTGCAGCCCCATCAAAGTTAGCTTTACACTAGTTCTCCGGCAGAAGAGTCCATCTGTACTCCTCCCTCCTACTTCGATCATTCTCCTTAGAATTGAGAAGAGGGTTATAGCCTTTGATGATAGTATAGTTCTCTAACAGAGTGTTAAGGATTTTATGAAAGACCACCTTTGCATTGGCTTCTTTCTCCCTGAAAATATGGTTGTTCCACTGCTTCCATACACCCCAACAAATATGGGGCAGAGTCCAATCCCGTAAGCCCTTGCTCACATCCCTAGACACCCCACATTGCCACTGTTCAAAGAGCTCCATCATGTTATTGGGAAAAACCCAGGTCAACTTGAAGAAAGACAGGAAATAAGACCAAATATCTCTGATGAAATGGCAATGGATAAAAAGGTGGTCAACACTTTCACTATGCTTTTTACAAAGGATGCATCGATTAGGAATCTGATGACCCCTCTTGGTAAGGTTCTCCACCGTCAAAATACAGTTCTGAAGCATTATCCAAAAAAAAATGTTGATTTTGGGGGTAAGGCCAGGATACCAAGCTTTGGCCCAAATAGGGACAATATCAATACTCTACATGATTTCATAGCTCAAGGCCACAATTTAGTTTCCATCCTTAGTCATCCCCCAAATAATATCATCCTTGTTGAGGGACAAAGGGATAAGCTTGATCATGTCCATCAGTGGCTTGAGCTCCTGGGATATCTCAGTCAGGTCTACCCACTCATCATTGACCCTGTAGTCTCTCACCCTGCACCCAAATCTTTCCATGCAAGGCATCACCCATCTATTATATTTCTCAATGTTCCATAAAGGCCCCAAACTAAGCTAGAAGTTGATATCTTCACCATTACCAAGTTTCCATTTCGCCTTCTCAGTGGCTAACCCTTTAGTCTTTATAATGCCATTCCAAATGTTGGATCCCTTTGGGTCATTATCCCTGCTAATGAACTACTTGAAATTGATATTGGCATAATACTTATCCTTTAGAATATCCCTCCATTCCCCCTTGGATTTAAAGATCCTCCATATCTGCTTAGCTTGCAAAGCCCTATTGAACTACTTCAGATTCCTAATCCCCAACCCCCCTGCTTTCTAGATCTATAGATATTATCCCAAGCCACAAGCAGGTACTTCTTATTGCCTTCAGGACCAACCCATAGAAACTTCCTCTGAATAGACTCCAAAGTATTAGCCACTTTGGAAGGAATAAAGAGCAGGCTTAGGGCATAAGTAGGAAAATTATGTAAAGTAGATTTGATCAGAAGAACTTTACCAGCCTGACTCAAAATAATACCCTTCCAGCCAGCCAGTTTTCTATTGAACCTATCAATGAGGTTGTCCCAAAAGAGGTCAAGAGGTTTAGCCCCCATAGGGAGTCCCAAATAAGTAGAAGGGAGAGAACCAATACCACAGCCCAAGATACCAGCAATTTTCCTTTGTCTTCCTTCAGGGGTGTTGACAAAGAAGACCAAGCTCTTGCTCCAGTTGATGAGTTGACCCATGGCATTAGAGTAAGTATTGAGAATGGACTTCACATATCTGGCTTCCTTCATCGAAGCCTCTCCCCCTAAGATGGTGTCATCCACAAATTGCTGATGAGAGAAGATCAGGGGTCTGGAAGAGGGTTTTATCCTAGTAAAATCTCCTTTGCTCCTTTTATCATGAATAAGTCTTCCCAAGCACTCTGCCATAATAATAAAGAGGATAGGGGAAAGGGGATCCCCTTGCCTAAGCCCTCTAGAGGATTTGAAAAAATATGTGGGAGAACCATTAACCATCACCACAAAAGTGGGGGTGGAGATCAATTGAGATATAATCTTTCTAGTTTTATCATTAAAGCCAAAAGCTTCAAGAAATTTATCCAGGAACAACCAGTCCACCCTGTCATAGGCCTTTGACAAATCAAGCTTGAGCAAGAAACCATCCTTTTTACCTTCCTATAAAGAATGATTGACCTCATGCACAACAATGATAGAATCAAGGATTCATCTACCTAGGACAAATCCCATTTGTTGTGGAGCAATAATCCCCGAAAGGATTTTGATTATTCTATTGGTTAAAACTTTAGAAAAAATCTTGTAAAGAGAGTTGCAAAGACTAATAGACCTAAAAAAATCAAAAGAGTCTACACCTGAGACTTTGGGAATCAAAACCAAGAAGGTAGCATTGATTTCCTTAAGCAAGCACTTAGCACCAAAAAATTCCTGAACCGCTTTGACTAGATCATCTTTTAAAACTTCCCAATACATCTGGAAGAAAAAAGTAGGGAAACGATCAGGGCCCAGGGATTTCTCAGTAGGCAAGGAGAAGACAACCTCCTTTATTTCATCCATTTCAAGAATAGCCACAAGGGACCTATTTTGGCTAGCATTAATCACACTAGGAATGGTCTTGAGAATATCCACCTGAACCGCCTCTCCCGGGTTGGTCTCTTTGGTGAGGATAGCAGAGAAATACCTGATAGCTTCCTTAGTGATCTCCTTATCTTCCTCAAAAGAATCATCCCCCTTTTTGATAACACTAATTCTGTTGGCAGCCCTGTGTTTCATAGTAGAGAGGTGGAAGAAGCTAGAGTTTTTGTCCCCTTCCTTTAACCACACCGATCTAGACCTCTACCTCCAAAACATTTCCTCTTTTCTCACAATGTTGTGAAGATCAGCCAGAATAGTCTTTTCTACATTCAACCTATTCTCATCATATCCCATGTTCTGAATCTCGTCTTGCACCTCAGCGAGATCCACTTTCTGATCTCCATTTTAATGTTTTTGAGTTTCTTAGCCACCTTATACATAGTTGTACCTTCCACATCAATGCTCCACCATTCCCTAATTTTGTCAAAAAGACCAGGATGAGCAGACCACATCTTCTCAAATCTGAAAGGGAAAGCCTTTTTCCTATTGCAAAGCTTAATGGTGAGAGCAATAGGGGACAAAGTATAGCAAGAAAATTGCACAAAGTATAGCAAGAAAATTTTGCTTTACTACTCCTTGATAAAAAAAGATCAACTTCACACTCCTTCGAAAAAAAATGCCTTCGTATTCCTTTGCAAAAAAATGTATCTTTTGAACTCCAAAAATCACTTCACTTTTTCAATTAAAACTGATTTTGGGATTTGGAAAAAATAAAAAAATCTTTATTATATATGTGGTTGAAGGGGTGGGTTGATCATGTGACCACTTGTGTAGGTATTGACTCCTCCTAGACCTCAGCTGAGTAGGATTCAACCGAATCCCACTTGGCCAAGTCATACTCGACCGAGCCATCCGATGTGGCATGCCATGTGGAAGCCAAACCCCCCAAAATATGCATAATTGCAAAAGTTTCAACTTCTGCAACTTCTTTCTCTATGAAAAATAAAAAAATTCAAAAAACTAAAAATCTTTTGTAGAGATCAGAATCAAGATTCGAGACATAAATTTTATAGTATTTTGATTACAAAAAATTGATCAAATATACTAAATACTGCAAGTAGGTATATTAAGTTTCAAGAAGACAATGATTCAAAAAATAAATAAAAATTAGTAAATCAAATCAGAAAAATTTAAAAATTATATATAACACTAGAGGAGAGAGTCCTCTTCAAGAATATATAATTTTTTTTTGGTATAGTTTTGATAGGGGAAAAAAGGTGGGAGACGAAAATTATCTATTTCAAGTAAGTTTGACTTTGAATAGTTATAATAGACAAAATATAGATTGAAAATAGTTCTTTCTTTTTTTTCGCACTAGCTATATATGTCATCTAAAACATATTCTGAAATCAGAGGAAAAATATTTTTTACTTACAGTTCTTTGGTGAGAAGTAGACCCCCTGATTTGTAGTATTTTTCAGCAAATGAAAAAAATACTTTAAAAATTTAAAAAAAAAATATCAATTCTTTATTAATTTTTTTTAAAAAAATTATAGGTATAAACTTCATCTAGTTTTACACATTTCACCACTTTACTTCATCTTCAAATTCTCAATAGAAATGTCACTTTTATGCCCTTGAAGTTGAACAGTTTTGGTGATGTTAGCCTTTTCCTTTATAAAAGTGTGACAACTTATTATGATTTTACCCTCAAGTTTGAATCAATTTTCTTCATGGAAGCTTCAAGAGATGTTGGAGGATGATAGGGAATTATTAATTGATGATTGTCTTGTACCTCTCCCTTAGGGTTTGGTATGATTTAATGTTATTCTTAAATTTTTACATATAAGCCTCATATCTAAATCTTATCATTTCAAGTTATGTGATTCATGCATTATCAGTTTAATATCAATTAATAACATTTAGGGTTTTTTTCTAACACACTGGAGTAGGAATCTACATTAAATTTATGCAATTTAGCGTACACCAATCTTAGACACACTTAAGATTCAAGAGCATGCACAATTTAAATATTCAAATATTGACTATTATGGAGGTGGAAATCACAAATAGGGGGTTGACTAAGGAAATCCATTATATGGTCACACATAAATCCTTTTATTTTCTTGTGGATTCAACTATAGGTTCTAATAGATATGATAGAAGGAATTCCACTCAGGAAATAGATATAGATCCAAATCCATAATTTCATTAGAGAAACTTAAGACAAGATTTCCTTAGGGAGACCTTGAGCTAGGTGAAGGTTTCTTGGGGTGACCTTGACCTCTAAAAGGAAATTCAAATTTTCTAAGATCCTAGTAAAAATTTTGAGGACCCTAGATCTAAAAACCTATGAAGTGGATCAATTTGTGGATAGAGGACCATCCTACCCAATAGGGACTTGCTAATAATAAATTTAGATTATAGACACAGGTGCACACCATAATTTCCCTCTTATTTTTGGAAATGCTCTATAGTTTTTAGTTTTTTATATTAGTCATTATTAGCTTATATCTTGATTACCTACCCCTTCAAATCACTCAATCAATCACTTATAACAACAATCGAATAGAAGCCCTAAGAGTATGATACTAAAATGACCCTCTTGAGAAAAGTGTTAGTCAATCATACTTATCTCTTGGTAGCTTTGTGTTCTAATGTAATTTGGGAAAGAGGATTCTTAACCCGAGACCACCCATTTGTCTATCCTCTTTTCTCATTATTACATTTTGGTGAACTTGATGTGAAACAAAAAGCACAAAATTATTTCCTTTCATGCATTGTTATCTGTGTTTAGTTTAGTTATTTGATTCTATTTTTTATTAGATCAGCTCATTCCATTGCAATTTTTCCTTTTCTAAGATTATAGAAATTTGAAATATTAAAACAAACATCCCATATTTATTTTTACAAGGCTTTACTACCTTTGATGACTACCTTTGATGAGTTTTTTTTTGTAACTTACTAACTTTAATATGTTGGATGAAGTTCTTGATGACTTCATCTCAATCAAGTCTTCCTTTATGACTCTTAGACCATCCTTTTGCTAAAGATCATGATCAATATGATACATGTGAATGGTTATAAAAAGAAATTGAAAAACCTAAATTTATTATATATCTTCATCAAGATACTTCTCAACCTACCAAAAAACCTTTGATTATTCTTAATGGTAGAAATCCTGATATTTCTCAAACTTCTAATAAACCTCTAATAGTTTTTAAAGGAGGAATTAAAATTACTTTGGATTTTGCCAAAAAAATCACCCAAAGTTACAATGCAGTTTCTCACACATACAACATGAGAAAAAATAGACACCTACTACTATAGTTGTCCCTAATTCCCTTCCTACTTCTCAATTGATGCTTCCTTTTGCACTTTGTCTTCTTCAAAATCTTAGAAGGAATATGACCTTGTTGAAAAACATCTAACTAATCCTACTAAGATATCCCTTTGGGAGTTAATCAAACCTCATTCACATACCATTGAATGTTACAAGAAGCCTTAAGAAAGATGAATATATCACCTCCTTTGAGACCTAATGGCATGACTTCTTTATTGGAATGTATACATGAAACTAAAGATGACATCATTTTTTCTCTAGATGAGTTGCCTTTTTGATAGAAGTTCAAAATCAATATGATCCTCCTATGAGTATAGTCATTATTATTGTAATTTCTATTAGAATAAATTTAATGGACAATGGATTTGATCTTAATTTTTGTAACATTTATTTTTTGCATAAAATTAAGGTGGATACTTCTCTCATTAAACCTAATTCCCTTTCTATTCATGGCTTTTGTAATGTTTATGTCGAATTGTTGGGTATGATAACTTTACCTATTAAAGTGGATCCTACTATTTTACCTACACCTATTAATGTCATACTCGATACTCTTATGATTTTCTTCTAGGTAGACCTTGGATCTTTTATATGAAAGTTGTCCCTTCAAGTCTTAATTGAAAAATTTAAAGTTCATCTATAAAAATGAGATGTAGAGTTTGGAAGCTGATAATAAATTACAAATTTGTTTATAAACCTTAAGACCTACTTCTAAACCTACTCTAATAGCTTGCAAAGGAAAAGGGAAGAAGGAGTGTATAGAAGGGAAATGAGGTGATGTGCCAAGATTAAAACTTGTTTCTCCCTTCCTATAGTTGCACAAAACACCAATAAAAGACCTCAAAATATACATATATAGAGACCCTAATCAATCCCCAAATACATATGTGAAGGTTAGAAATAATGAAATGTTGAAAGGAAAGGTACATTCACAATGCAATATTCATAAGCATTTTTAACACAACAAATAAAGTGGAAATAAAAAATAAATTCAAATACAAAGGCAAATATTATTTTCACAAGATATGTCAACTAGAGAAGAGGAAAAACATAAATTGTTATCAATAAAAAAGAAAATCATGATTTACAATTATAGGGCATAAGTATTTTAAAGAAAATAGGAGAGAACCTAGAACATATGTTACATATTTAATTTAATAGGTCAATCATAACTCTAATATTCAATTTGAAATGAAATGGTGACTCAACTAGGGTTTTATTGTAGAACAAATTGATCAAGGAAAATTAGATTGAAGATATGATTTGGCATGCATATTTGATCTTCTAAAATGAAGGATGGGCCACAATGAATAACCTTGCAATAGAAGAAGAATATCCCATTCCTTTAGGGAAGCTTTGTAATAGATATGGCCTTTGATTGTTCTCTTTGTTAGAGTAGAAAAGGTTTTCTGCAAGTCATAAAGCAACATGGAGATATTGTAGATGCATATACAAAGCCTAGAGAGGAGTAATGACACCCTTCTTGCAGCTATATTTGATTGAAGGGTTTCTAGAGTTGTTGATAATTACATTTCCATCCCCCTACCTGGTCAAAACCCACAAAGTCCTTTGGAATTTGAAACTACATTGCAAGTTTTAACGTTTACTATCAATGTTGACTTTTGCATGAAAAAAATGGCTAGTTGACACTAAGACTATCCCCAATGCAATATTGAAACATTTTTGTTAATGCAAGATCCTCCCTTTTTATCAAACAACCCATGTCATCTTGGAGGGTTGAGATGCACTAACCACGACATGACAATGACCATTGGATTAGATGAGTTGAAATTTCAACGCACTGAGGAGATGAAGAGAAACCAACCATGAGTTTACCATCAACACATGGAATCCACCCACAACACTGCATCCTAACAATCATGTACATTTTTTATACCCATGGAGATGTGGATGAGGACTTATAACCATTAACAATTGACATTTATGTTTTTTTGTGAATCCATCAATTATCTCTTAATCATTGCTTGGTTTTTGTGGAGGCATGAAATATATTTCTTGGGATCACCATGATGAAATAACCCACGTTGCATAGGATCTTTGATAAGATTTGAAGGGATCTTGGTCATGGGATAATGATAGCTATCGAATCTTATTTTAAGAAATCTATGTGCTCAAGGATTAGAAACATATGAATGTGACTAGAGAAAGCAAATGAATTAGGCAGTAGGGGATAGTAAGTGGATGGTAAAGGAGGCTCAAAATGGAAGCTTATGTTGTGGTTAACTATGCCATTCGGTCAATGAAAAAATAGAACCTAGAGCTTGGAGTGCACTAATGTGTACTAGGGTTTAGGGTCTAAGGTTTAGGTTTAGCCTCTTGAAATTGTTTGTGGCTATAAACCCTTGAAATATTCATGAAGTGCAAAGGGGTTAACTTTCTTGGGATGTCTTAGATCAATTATAAATAACAGGATAAGTGGGGCATGGAAATGCCAACATTTATAATGACTCAATGAGATGTTTTCCTAATAAACATAAGACTAGAAGCCAACAAACAATCTATTAGGCCAGAGTCAATCATGCAAAATGGAAAAAAAACAAAACTTGCAACCTCCAAGAAGGAAGAAACTTGTGCATGAGTAATTCTTGGAAAATCAAGAACAAATAATCTAATATGTATAATATCATCAAACCTCCCTTACAATAAAGTTTTGAGATGACTTCCATTAACTGGAATTGGAATAATATCACCATCAGGCCTAGAAAGATGAAATGCATTCCCCTCCTTATAAGTGGTGATGATATAAGGGTCACTCCAGATAGCATCAAACTTGGAGTGTCTTCCTAGTTTGTCTTTATCTACATCCCGCTTGAGCACTAAGTCTCCCTTGTTGAAGAATATGAGGGTAGATTTCTTGTGAAAAATTCCTTTGAACCACTCTTGATGAACCCCAAGGGTCTGCATAGCCTAGCTTCTGATTTATTCTAGCTCTATTAGCTTAGCCTACCTTATTTTCATAACATCATTTTACATCAATTATAGTTGATGTGCCAAATCAAGAGAGGGTAACTCAAGGGATAATAGAATCCTTGCTTCCTTTTCATATACTGGCATGAAAAGGGAGTTACCAATTACTTTCATGGGTGCAATTCTATTAGCCCATAAGGATTTCTTCAACTTGATATGTCAAAAAATCTAATTGTCCTCAATTTTTGTTCTAGTTTCATTGGTAGGGTTCTTATTGGAGGACTTAGCTAAGCCATTACCTTCAGGGTAATAGTTTAATGGTGTCTTCAAAAATATTCCATGCTTAATTAACTACCCGAGGATTAATTTGGGCTCCAATAAATGCCTTGGAATTATCTAATATGATGGTGGAAGGGACACCAAATCTAGTTACAATTCCATCAAGGAACTCCAACATTGAAGTATCTATGGAATCATTTAATTCTACCGCCTCTTTCCACCTTGAGAAGTAATATGTAGCTACCAAGATTCATTTGTGACCGACACTAGAGAGTGGGTTTATTATACCAATTAAATCTAAACTCCATTGTGTGAATGGATGGTCTACCTAAATAGGATGGAGAGGGAGGGTGGCTAATCTTTACTTTCCAAAGAAGAAAGAACATTTCTTGAAATTCTTCACCCATATATGAGAGTCTTTGAATATATTTGGGTAAAAATAGCCAACTCTCATTATCTTGATTATTGTGGTGATTGCATAAAATTGGCCACCTAAAGGGACATCATGAAATTATTCTAAAATTTTTTTGACCTAATTCTATCCTATGCATCTAAACAAGACTCAATTATAGTATTTTTAGAAAATTATGCCATTGACTAGAGCATAGGGAATGAACTATAATATGAAATGTATTATTTATGTCCTATCTAGACATAAATAGTGCCTTCTAAGAAGAAGGTAGTCATGTCATCCATCCAATTGATTTTGATATCTTTTCTGGTTGATTTCTCTTCTTGTAACACATGGTCGATCTCTGAAGGAGTCTCAAAAGATGAGACAATTTGTTCACATAGACCCTTTCCTCTTACAAGCTTGGTGATTCTAATATTAATGTTATAATCCATTGCCTTTTTAATCTGGATCTATCTCTCTTCTCACTGATATCCTTATTCAAAAGGAAATCCTTTAAAATTCCATGTGGAATTAAGAGTTGGATCCTATTATTAGACAAAATGTGTCTAAAATTCTTTAGAGCCCTAACAACAATGAAGAATTTCTTCTCTACAAAGATATACTCATGCTCATAGTCCTTTAATCTTTCATTGAAGAAACCAATGGGTTTCTCTAAAATATCATTATTGAACTATGTTAAGACAATTAAAATTCTTGATTCTACTTGTAAGATTTGGTTATGAAGGTAGCCGTCTAAGATCTAGAGGCAATCAAGATAAAAATAACGAGATAAAATGAATATGACAAATATAAATTTTATTATCACTAAGAATACAATACAATGAATCAATAGAATTTCATGAGACATTACATAGGAGAGCCCTTGGATATATAGCCAAGGTGAAATGTTGGAGTTAATGAGAAAATGACAATTGTAATTGTCTCATTACATGATAATCAAGAGACAACATATCACCCACCCAAGGTGGAATCACATGTCCACTAGAGGTGGATCATCCTCTAATGTGTAAAAAATATTGTACAAAATGCACAACAAAGGTGGAGAGTGCTAAAGTGATAAGACCAAAAAAGGTGGATCACCCACATAAGGTTGGAAAGTCCATCCACCATAAGTGGATATGATACACTAATAACATGATAAACCCATATAAAGTGGAAATTCTCTAGCTACTCATATGAAATTCTCTAAGTGAGCTTAATAAAAGTGTAATTAGTACCTAGGTGTGAATTAACCAAGGTTAAATACCTTAATTACACAAACACGCCCCCACCACCCCCCCCCCCCCCCCCCCCGCCCCCTGCCCTTAAGTGTAACTTAGGGAGAATGTACAAAAGTTATCAATGCAAAATGGATCTTTACCGCTGGGCCATTTTAGGTACCCATGTACAATATGCAGGTTAATCTCTCACAAGAAGAGAAAGGGAGAAAACCACATGGGGTAAAACTCCCCTCTATAAGAGAGATGAAAAAATACAATGCTCTCAATAATAAATGAGAGAGAATAAGAGAGACCATCAAGCCCCCTTCAATACCAAATCTTCTGCAAAGACATATTTAGAGCTGATTTTGCACCAATAATGTTAAAGTGTGACAAAATCAAGTAGCAATATTGATGAAGAATTGATGATGAATCACACGTTGTAATATAATAGAGATCTGACATGGATACACCTACTTGAGCATAAATTGAGTACTCTCCAATGATAGGTTGGTATAATTTTATCTCAATTGGAGCCATACACCACCAAGGGAAAATTGGTGCATCCTAAGTCTCCTCTAAAGCCATGCACAAAGACTCTCAAGATACTTCATAATCTACTGAGTATAGAAGGATTGCATCAAATATGTCACCAATGAAAAATTAAAAAGAAAGATGACACTGCATATCACTGTGTGTACATCATATATCAATCCAGAGAATACAACATGATGGTGCCAATATGCAAACATGAAGATAATGCCATCAATCATGCATTGCAAATGATTGTTTATGATGCCCTCCTACTTGACTGATGTAGATAGAAAACATAAAAGAAATTGACTCCTCTTGACTACCAGTTGGAAGATGGATCACTACAATAGGTATTAGGTGGACAATTTTTTTTTCCCCCAAATTAACTTATCCTCCAAAGGTATATAGGATGAAATCCTAAATTCATATTTAGGATTGACAAGAGTGGGATATTGGGTAGTTTCTTTCTTGATCACCTCAAAACTAGCCTCTCTCTCCTTGCTCCAACTAAAAACTAAACTCTTTTTCAAAGTAGATGTGAGAAGTTTTACCATAACAGAAAGGTTGGGAATGAATTTTCTCATAAAGTTGATCCTACCAAGGAAACTCTATAATTCTTTCTTGTGACTAGGGAGTGGAGGGAATGAATTGATTCTAGCCTTTTTGGATCAATGACTAAGCCATCCTTAGATACAATGTGTCCCAATAATTTTCTTCCCTAATCATTAGCAAATAAACAGTTTCTTGGGTTCAAGGACACACCATTATCATCTTGCTATCACCATTATCATCTTGATATCTTTATTATATTGCATGAATCAACCACATTGCATTCCTTTATATGGACCTCCTTGTGCATGTGCTTAAAAACATGAGAGCAACCCACTTCAATGAAAAATCTTAAAGAATATAAGGACAATTGAATCAAGTGCTTCTCGAGTTCATATGGGGATATCTTTGTTTTCTTTCATTATTATGTATTCATGAAGAAGTATTCCATTAATATGATGTTGGTTAGTTTTTTACATCTATGACTTGTGGTTGAGATTTATTTATGTGTCTTTGGTGATTATTAGTTAGTAATTAGACAAGTTAATGATGAGTACAAGAATAAAAGATGATTTTTTTTGCCTTATAACATAATGGTTGTTGATTCAAGGTTTACTTCACATTGATATCTTTTAAGAAGGTCCCTAGAGATAACAATAGAGCTACAACTACCATGGCTACCATAGCCTCTTTTGTAGATTTACCATAGAATGTTTCCTATATAGATCTATATTATCTTTTCTACATTTTATCTTGACAAGGCTAAAGATTTGCATAAGCATTAGTCCTCATTTTCACTTCACCTTATCCACACCCTTTAATGCCTATCCATTATCTTATATGTTTCTTACTTCCATCATCCATTTTAACCTTTGATCTTAATTTTACCATATATATCCTATCTCCATTATATCCTTCCATCTCTCTTATCTAATCCTTTGCACAAAATTATACCCCAATGTATCATATCATCCATTTTATCTCCCTTTACAATCACCACATCAACATCTTTAACAATAACTTCAATAGCCATGGTTCATTGTCGCACATCTTTTAAGGGTATTGTCCAAAGAATAAGATGATTGATTCCTTCTTCCATATCCTATCATGAATCTATCCAAATAATGAGATTCTTGAATCCTTCCTCCATCTCCTATCATGCATCCATTATATCTTTCAAAAAAAAAAAAAAAACCACAAAAAAAATTAGAAAAAGATTATTTTTTAAAGAGAAATAATTTGTCCTACGATAAAAACCACTTCTTGCGGTGTCTTGGGAAATTACCATGATGGAAATCTAGTAAAAAAGTGTCATGTGTAATCCATTATCTTTTTGTACTCTACACTTTAGGCAAACTTTCATCCATGCTATCCAATCCTCCACATCCTTTGTTATCCCCCAGTCACCCTATCTACATCTATATTCCCTTTTCTACATTTGGCCTTGACAAGTCTAAGAACCTCCATCAACATCATTCATCCATTTTTGTTCACCTTATCCACACCCTTCAATCCTTATCCATTATCTTATTTATTTCTTACTTCTATCCTCCATTATCACCTTTGATATCTCTTATCCTATCTATATCCTATCTCCATTCCATGCAAATCCTTCCTTTGATATTGATCAATACTAAGAACATAAAATGTAAAAACATTTTTTTTAAAGCGTCTTGACTTGTCCATTCCTTTGGAGCACATTCCATTCAATACTCATGCCATGACCTTACATTGTCATATCCAAATCCCTTATCTTGGATAAACATGTTATCCCATTGTGAGAGAATCCTTGAAAATCACATAAGATTCCTTGATCCTTCACTTATCCATTTCCATCCCACCAATATCTTCATCTACTCATAATAATTTTTTCCTTGCTAGACACTAGGGGAAAATAAATACATCTTGCTTGAGAATATGTTAATTAGTGGTTAAAATACTTTAAAAAAATCATAAAATATCCTTAAAAAACCAAAAAAATTAAAAACCTTTTAAAAAAATCTAGAAATATTAAATAAATAGTCTCAAAGACATGCATTTAAAATGAACATAATCAAACATTTGAACTTAGAAAATCCCAAATCAAAAAAAACACTATCAAGCTAGCCTACAACTATCTGATCAATCAGCTCATCAACATTAACAATTTTTATCAACTATCATTTGTCTTACATAGGATGAATTGTTCCCAAAATTGGATAATATCATTAACTATAATTTGTCTCACATGGAGTGAATCCTTCCTAAAAACAAACACATATCATTTATCAATCTATCAAGAACACTTAACTCTAGCGAGAGATCTACATGGCCATTGACTTGTTTGGTCAATGAGTCTTATCTTTTATTTGATTTATCTTTTTATGTTTGGTGTTGTTCTTTCAATGTTTCTCAAGGATTTCTTTGACTAGAAGAGCGATGATGGGGCATTGTCACCTGATTTTTGTTTGTGGATTTTTGTTTAATAACATGATGAATCATTTTATGACATGATCATATAAGATCATTGATGACATATGAATCTGTGTGAACAAGGGCATTCTTTACTATCTAATGTGTCTTCTATCCTTGCAAATGGTATGCAAGCTATCCTAGTTTTATCATACCTTGATGCTTCTTTCCACTTTCCATAATAAGCTCAATGATGATAAAACACTATAAAAAGTAAAATCTTTTATCATTTCCTTCTCAATCATATCCAATCTTCTTTCCAGAACCACTTCCCTCACTATTGAGTTTTTATTGTATCCTTATCCTCCATCTTTCCTTTTGAGATCACATGTGTGATTTCCTAACCCACATGTCCTCTTGAGGGGGCATTATCCTTCATCCTTCCTTATCCTTCTTGTGACTGGGGCATCATGGTTCTAGTATTTATCTTTTTCTTCTTTGAAAACATGATAAACTGCATTGTCTCAAAAAGGGACAAAAATATAGAACCTAAAATTATCCTCATTTAATTAAAACATATTTTTTATTTAATTATTTTATAAAAAATCCACTATTAATTAAATAGATATTTATTATTTATTTAATCAATTCATTGGCATATTTCTCTATTATTTAAAAAAATATTTATATATTATAAAAAATGATGAAGCGAGGAGGGCGTCAAGGGTTTCGAGGATGACAAGATTCTTATAGGGGTTACATCCATAATTAATTTAGGGGAGATCGAATCCTTGGAAGGGCATGGCAACCACTAGGAACAACATGGGTGGTACAACAAAAGGATGGAGTAGGGAGCTCACAAAAAACTATGCAAATGATGTGAAGGATAATGGCCCTAAACTTGGGAGATGGGGCTTTCTGCATATTTACAACAACAATAGTGGATGTTTCAATAAAATAGAAGGGAAAGTGTGGAAGCTAAAAGACCCTTTTGTGCTAACCATGTCCCGAAGGAAAAACTTGTGATTATTGATAATAGAGTGTTAATGGTGAGGGTAGAATTGGAGGAATGAAAATATAAGATTAGTATTTATAGGGGAAGATACTTTTTATGAAATGGGGAGGTGGGTGGCTGAATTTTCCCAGGATTTGGAAATGGTGTGATGATAATATGGGTTATCACTATTCTCTCAAATCTCTACCAAACGGTTTCTACCCAGTGATTGCAAGTAGTGTTTAGGAGAAGCAATGGGTAATTTATAACGAGCCTTTTATGATGGGAGGGATAGGGTTTTTATAAGAGATTGGATGCCAAATGTTAACCCAAAATAAGTGGCCATGAAGGAAGTCCCAATTTGGGTAAGATTATATAATCTTCTGCATGAGTATTGGAATGAGGAGACATTGAAACTAATAGGAGATAAGTTAGGTAAGTATGTCAAATTGGATGAGGCCATTGAACAATCAAATAATAGCATGTATACATAGATATGTATCTCATGGCGCATGTGTCCTCTTCCCCATTCCATAAAAAATTGGTCGAGTGAGGGAGTTTGGTGGCAAGATATTTAAGTTGAAGAGATTTTGGAACACTGTAAGAAATGCAGAGAATGGGGACATAGTATGGTAGAGTGTTTAGTTGATAAAAAAGACAAGGGTTTATAGAAAATGCATTAGAACACAAGCTTATGGCTATGTCAAATGATGATAATGTGGTGGTGTTCTTGAAGGAACATAGGAAGGGGAATGGACATGAGGCGAATAGGCAAGTAGAGGTGAATGCATGTCTATTAAAGTTGGATAAGAAAGATACTAAAGATCATATTCGAGTTAGAAAGGAAGAAATACCTCTAGATAACACAATTGAGGTGAATTATGTCATCATTCAAGACTTTGGAGATGGGATATCCTTTTGTGAAGGATGGATTGATGTTTTGGGTTTGGATGATGTAGAGATGGGTAACTATGATCACACATAGGCTCAAATTATGGGTACCTTGAGGAATCAGGGTCACCAAATTGAATTTGTGGGGGGAGGTGTTAGAGTAGAGAAGCTTTGTGAAGATGTATAAACTATGAGAGATGGTAACAACGTAGAAGAGGTTCACAGGGAGTCCTTGGAGATTTTTAGAGATATCCAAATGTCTCTTATAAAAGAGGAATAATCATACCAAGGAGGGTTTCTATGATGATGGACATCTCTCTTCAGATGATGAAGAAGATTTGTTGGGTATGATAGGATAAGTGGGAATCATTAAAAAAATACTATTACCCAATCTAAATCTAAATCTAAGAAGCCAAACACAGGTGTTAAGAATTATTGAGGCAAGAAGTTCACCCAAGAATTATTAGAGATGGAAGGGAACATGAAGGACCAAACTACTTGTTGAGATCCCAGAGAGACTTGTTCTCTCTCAAGAAGCCATGAAGTTCCTTATGTGGAATGTCAAGGGCCACAATTTCCTTGAAAAGTGTCTACTAATCAAAATATGTCTTGATCAAGAGAAACCAAATTTGGTTTGTTTGCAAGAAACAAATCTTAAACATGAGAATGGGGAGGTTCTTTTTTTGTAGAGGTTGAGTATGGAAAGGTTCCTTTGTTGGCTCAATAGGTGCTTCCAGTGGCTTGGGTATTTTGTGGAATTCTCAATTAGTGGATGCTTGTCTTGTTTCACAGGGGCACAATTGGCAATTGGAAAGGTTAGAATTATTTTATTTGTAGAAGTCTATTTTTTTATTATGTGTATGGGTCGTCTGGATCTTCAGATAAGAGAGTAGTATGGAGTGAGATTTCAGAGGTTTTAGGGAGTGGAAGACAAGATATTTTTATCAAAGGAGGATTTTAATGCCACCTTGGAAAGTAATGAGAAGAAAGGTGGGAAAGGTGGGCTTAGTGGTGTGTAGATGTATTTTCAATCTTTTGTTTCAAACAACTATTTATGGGAGATCAAAACTAAAGGAGCTTTTACTTGGAAAAATAGAAGGCAAGATTTCATGGGGATAGCAGAGAAACTGGATTGCGTTTTTGTGTTGATGCATGGTATTCTTCAGCAATGATGTTTGAATAAACTATTTTTCCTTTTTAAGGATCTGACCACTACCTGGTAATATTAAACTTGTGGAGTGATGTTGTTCCAATGAGATGCCCATTTAAGTTTGAGAAAATGGGGTTCAAGGAGAATGTTTTTTTAGATAGTGGCAGATTGGTGGAAAAATGTTCCTCACAATAGTGGTAATAAGAGATTTATTTTCTTTAAGAAATTAAAGTTTGTTAAAAGTAATTTAAAGGTGTGAAATAGACAACATTTTAAGGACATTTTTCAGGAGAAAGGGATCTTAGAGGGATAGTTGGAGGCTTTGAACAACAAAGTAATCAGGGAAATTCAATTGATTTACATAATGAAAGATTAAATATTATGAGATCCTAAGAAGGGAAGAAATATTATGGTGGTAGAAGTCACGTGAGAATTGGTTGAAAGGTGGAGATCATAATACAAAAAAATTTCATTGCTCAGTCAAAACTAGGAGGTCTATTATCACAATTACCTCTATTGTTAATTTAAGCTAGTGGTTATCAGATATGGATGATATAAATAATGAGGAAGTTGGCTTGTTTAAGAGCTTATGGTTTGATAATGACTTGCATAATGGTGGGGGGAATGAGATTTTAAGTGTTATTCCCAATCTAGTTTTAGATGGAGACAAGACCCCGAGCACTGATGGTTTTCAGACCATTTTTATTAGAAATTTTGGAAAGTTTTTAAGCTAGATTTGTGGGGAGTGGTGGAGGAAACTAGACATAATGACTTTAAGCTTAGAGACTTTAATAATTTCTTGAGAGATATGGTTCCTAAAAAGGAAATGTGGATTCCTTTGAAGATTTTAGTCTAATTTCACTGTGCAATTCCATTTATAAAATGATTTCAAAAGTGATAGCTAACAGATTAAAGAAGGTATTGGGTGCTATCATCTCTAAAGACATAATGGCTTCACACCTAAGAGGTCCATTTCCAAGGGGGTGATTATTGCACATGAAGCTATACATTCCATTAGGGTAGTTAATTATAGCATGATGTTTGTTAAACTATATGTAAGAAAGGTGTATGATAGGGTTAATAGGAATCTACTCCTTAGTGTGTTGATAAAGTTTAAATTTTGTGAGAAATGGATAACCTAGATTACAAGTTTGATTGGGAATCATAGAGCTTCCATTTTACTTAATGGTAGCCTATAGGTAATTTTTGAAATGACTGAGGGGCTACATCAAGGTGACCCATTGTCTCCCTTCCTATTTGTTATAATGACATAAGTGCTTGGGAGGTTGCTTTCAAAATGTAGAAGGGAAGGTTAGTAGAGAGGTGTTTCAATTATGCATGATGTTGATCCCTATTCTCATCTATAGTTTTTATATGATACCCTATTAATGGGGGAGGCCTCATCGAGGGAAGCTCGAGTGATGAAAAGAGTTTTTGAAAAATATATTGATGCGTCAGGACAAGAGATAAATTGGAAAAAGTATGAGATTTTCTTTTTCAATACAAGGTCAGGCATTCAAAGAGATATTTTGAATATTTTTAGAGTCAAGAAGAGTGCTCTTCCAGGAAAGTTCTTAGGGATGGCTAATGTTGTCTGGGTGGATTTTGATACTTAAAATTGTCATATCTACAATGCCTTTATTTTTTATGGCTATCTCAAGATCCCATCGAAGGTTATCAGAGTAGTGGAATAAAAGATGAGAAGGTTGTTTTGGAGTGGGAAACATGATCATGATATGATCCCCTTATTTTCCTAGGAGAAAGTTTGCAAACCAAAGGATGTTGTGGGGGGGGGGGGGTGGAGTGAGACTGAGAAGTTGGGAATTTTTGAATAAGGCAATGGGGTTAAAATTATTGTGGTCAATGGTTTGTAACTCGAACCACAAATGGGTATGAATTTTGAGAGAGAAATATCTTGATTATGGTGATAAGCTTCAAATTCTAATAGTGGAAGATCTTCCGTGAGGATCAACATTATGGAATTTCCTTGTGGGATGCAAGCCTATTATTTATAATCATGTTTCTTGGTTGATAGGGAATGAAAGGAGGAAATTTTTTTGGCATGATTCATGAGATGGGAGAGAGGTGTTGTGGGAGAGTGGGGAGTTTGAGCTATTAAAAAGGGTTACAAAGAAGTAGTGGGGTGTCACAGTTAGTAATTTTGTGGAAGAAAGTAGAGATGTTGTAGGTATAGTTTGGAAGTGGAAGAGTGTGGATGAGCTTAATATATATGTAAATTAAAAAAACTTCAAAACATATTTTCCTCAAGGCTGGTAGTCATGATAGGTGAGGAAGATGATGTAATTTGGTGCAACACCAAGAGCGGTGAGTATTCAACTAAGTTAGGATATTCTATTATTGAAAGGGAGGAGATACTTGACAATTGGAAATCGAGACTTTGATGGAATAAACACATATTGCCCAAAGTTGGTGCATTTTCATGGGAGTATTGACAAGGGATAGAATGAAGAAGATAGGTTTTTCTAGGTCATTTAAATGATTTATATGTGATAAGGAAGAAATGTTGGACCACCTCTTCTTAAATTGTGAATTTGATTATGACTACTAGAAGTTTTTCATGGAGATATTGAGGTTGTAGTGCCCTCTCCCTAGGACATTGCAAGATTGGGGTCAGAGTTGCTTCATTCCCAATTATAGCTCAATTTTTAGTGGGGTATGGAACATTTATTTGTCCAAAGTTATTTGGGAGATCTAGAAGGAGCACAACAAGAGTATCTTCCAAGATAAGTTTGAATGAATTTCCATATTTTTATGAAGATTGGAAAGAGCTATCTTTGAATTAGTAAGTCATTTTCATGTTCCTCTTGCTCTTTCTCTTTGACATCCCAATGATGGATCATGTAGTATGATTTGAAACATTGATGGAAAAAATTCTACACAATCAAATCCAGAAACTAATATAATCATATGTATGGATTGTGTAAATCTAATAGATTTGATCCCAAGTCAATTTATCCAACATTTCCTTCTCATTAGAAGACAAGACTTTACAATTTAGTTGGCCTCTATTTAAATTTAGGCCTATTCATGGGCCAAGGAGGGATAGTCCTCCAACTAAGAAGGTACTTCTCGTGAGCTAGTTGCTACCAAAGAAAAGTTGGTTGAAAGTAAATTTTGATGGGGCCTCTAAGGGAAATCCAGGCCCAAGTGGACAAGGCTATCTTATCAGATATTGCACTGGTAATACCTTAGAAGATGGGGCCAATAGGTTATTAGAGGGGACAAATAATGAGGAGGTTGCTAGAGGGGACAAATAATGAGGCCAAAATTAAAGTGGCTCTTCTAGCAGTTGAAAAGACTAGACAATTTAGGGTAAGGAAGCTACATTTGGAGGGTGACTCTCTGATCATAGTAATGGAAATACTGAATGTAGTATATCAGGTTTGGCGCTTGAATAAATATATTAAGATCATTATAACTAAGCTTGATAATTTTGAGAATTATAGAGTCACACATGTGAAGAGGGAGGACAATTTTGAAGTAGATGTGATGGCACAAATGGGAATTAAATTGGTGGAGATAGGAAAGGAAGATATCATGGAAAATTTTAGAGATTTAAATGGGGCATGGTTGGACTAGGAGGAGGGGGTTAATTTCAAATTGTTCCCATGGTAATTTGATTAGAAGGAACAAAGGAAAAGGCTTAGCTTCATAGAGCTCCTCAATTTAAATTTAAAATTTAATTTAAAGTATGGCATGCTTCCTTGAAAATTGTTTAAGAGCCTTTAAATTGGTGGTTCTCAACTCACCTCCATTAATGATGATAGTAGTTATTAGTTGGCAACAAGGATGAAGATGGAATAATGGTCGCACGTGTGAGAGTACGAAGAAAAGAGAAGTTGGAAATAGGCTGGAGAAGTTATTGGAAGCCTCTGGAAAAGGAAAGAAACAATTTATGCAGATTGTATTGGCTCAAAAAATACTTTCAAGTTTAGTGTAGTGAATGAAGTAGTTAGGGGTGGGATTGAAAATTGATATGGAGGTGAATTTAACTTTGAAGACCTTGCACCAACAACAATCCTTTTTTGGCAAGATATCTTGTAGGAGGATGAAAGCAATTTTGTGGTATTAAGAACCAAAAAAATTTTAGATTTTAGATGTCTTTTTGGGCGAGGAGTTTATGGTAACTGACCACATGAATAGGGTGAGCGTGGATGCATCCTTGGTTGTAATGTCTTGGGATCTCCAATTGGGAACAAGGGAGGAAGCATTATGGGTCATGAGGGCCATATTCAAGCTAGAATGAATGGGAGACATGGTTCTAATGTTATTATATGTAGAGCCTAGGCTTGGATTCTTGGTGGAGAAGGGTGAGTGGATCTTACTTGATTGAGCGAGGAAAATTTACCAACCTTTTTTGGTATGGAGTACAATGGGTCAAAAAGAAATTTGAATTGATGAGGCTAGGGATGGATGGGACTTGTTGAAAGAATTTGTGCAAGAGAAGGATAATGAGGAGAAGAAGAAGTTTCAAAAGCATGAACAGGGGAAGAGGAGCTTGAGAAAGAGTAATGGGGATCCCACTACTTCAAGCACGAGGTGCAAGAGGACCTATGAGGACCTAAATGGAGGGTTTTTTTAAAAATACCATGAGTCTATTTGAGGTCTAGGTGTGGCTGATTTAGTTTGTTTTGATTATAGAATTAGGTAGAACATGTTAGAGCATTGAGTGACAACTTCCTATGTATTGTCCAATTTTGGATTTGTGGACTTTTTTGCTGGAGCAATGATGTTGTTTATGGCATAGGAATAGAATATAGGTGCTAGTATCAGAATGTTTTGAAAGACCATGGATTTTTTGGTTTGAATCAATTATTTGGTATGCAAATATAAAAATCTTTTTTTATTATCAATAAAATATAACCAATTACCCATAAAAAAATATTTATTATTTATTTAATTTAGTAGCATTTTCTATCCCATGATTAAAATAATATTTAATTATTTAATTATCTAATTTTCCATTCTCCCTTTTCTACTATCAATTAAATAAATACTTTCATTTATTTAATTTATTCAGGATCCTTGTCTTCTAATCTCAAGTGACCATTTCCACTCACATGGATCAATTTTAAATTTGCAGGTATGTGACAAATGACACTCATTTCTTCATTTGACTTTTCCACACCTCACATCTTCAATATGTCTAGATTCACTGCATCCTGTGATGTATTATGAAAATTCAATATCTTCTACCTACCACTTAATATCATCCCTTTATTTGCATTAAACTCTTAATATCCTTTGTTCTCATTATTCCTCACGTACTCCTTACCTACTCTCTTATGCTAGCCATGCATTCTACCACCTCTTAATCTCTACCATTTATTTTCATGAAGACTTGTAAAGAAATATTTTCTCCTCTCATTTGAATCCCAATGCTCCTAGTGCCTTTGCTAATGAGTTTTTGTATACTTTTGAACATGTGATCTTGCACACTTATGATCTTTGAAATCCTTTTCTATCACCATTATCATCTTCATATCTTTATTATCTTGAGTCAAACAACCACATTCCATTCCTTTATATGCCTTCTTGTGCATGTGCTTAAAAATATGAGAGCAACCCACTTCAATACAAGATATTAAATGATAGGAGGACAATGGAATCAACTATTTCTTGAATGCATATGGGTATATCTTTATTTATTTTCATCATTATGTGTTAAGGAAGAAGTGTTTCATTGATGTGATGTTGGTTAGTTTTGTATATCTAAGGCTTGTGGTTGAGCTTGATTAGGCTTACAAATATGTTTTTAATTTCCATCACCACTACCTAAGAATATTTCTCAACTTCGTAGCTTACAAGGAAAAATTAAGGCTATCCATAGAGATTTATTTCACAAGTCACATACAAAACTTTCCCTTTCTTTTAATTACACAATTTTATTTTTTTTAAAGAGGAATGTTGATCGTCAAAAGACTTTTGATGACTTAAATGTTACCTCACTAATCCTCCTATCTAATATTTTTGTGGTTGAGCATGATTAGGATTTCAAATATTTTTTTCCATTTTCATCACCACCACCTCATTATAATATTTCTCAACTTCACAGTGTACAAGGAAAAAATAAGGCTTTCCATAGATTTATTTCACAACTCATAGATCAAACTTTTCCTTTCCTTTAATTATACAAAAAAGATAATATTTTAAAGAGGAATATTGATTGTCAAAAGACTTTTGATGACATAAATGTTACCTCACTAATCCTTATGTTTAATATGCTATTCCTAATCAATCCTTTCTTCTTTACATTGTTTCTTCTTCCAATAATATTGAAGTCTAATTGGCCCAACATGATAGTGATGATAAAGCATGTCCTATGTACTAAATAAGTTGCACATTTCTTAATTATGTATTTTGTTACATTGCAATAGAAAAAAATGTCTTTCTATTGTCTTTGCAACTTAGAAGTTAAGACATTACCATTTTAATGGTGAAACTCATGTTATCATCAAGTTTGATCCTTTAAACTATCTCTTCTCTAAAATTGATCTTTCAAGATGCTTAGCAAAATGGGTTATGTTGTTAATTGAAATTGACCTTAAGTTTGTTTCTCTAAAAGTGATTAAAGACCAAGCTTTAACCAACCATTTATTTGATGTTCATTCACTTTTTAATTTCCCTAATCAAGATTCATTTCCCGATGAACTTGTTCTTCCCTTAGATGTGAAAAACACTTGGGATTTATTCTTTGATGGATCCAGATGTCAAACTAGCTTTGATGTTAGTACTATATTTTGAACCCTAATCAAGGTGTAATAAGAATATGTAAGAAAGTGTGAATCCAAGCCTAAAAATATGAAAAACCAATGATAACATCATAATTATTTTAGATCAAAAAATTCAAAAAGAGTGAAGGTATAGCCTTAAGGTAAAACCCTGAGTGTAAGCATGGACAAGTTAATTAAAATGTGATGGTAAAATATTTCTCCCTAATATTAATTTATGCTAATTAAATGAATGAAAATAGATAAGTATAAATTTGTGTGATTCACTAATATCATAGTAGCTAAGAATGATAATTAAAATGATATTTATAAAATCAAATATGAAGAAAAAATTACTTGTAGAAACTATGATGAAGAATTAGTTTGAAGCATTACATAAACCAATCACTTAAATACTAGAAAATATATGCTCTCTCTACAAAACAACTTGGAACCATAGTAGTGTTGAAATTTACTATGGGATCAATTTATATTGTGTGGGATAAATAATTCCCCTTTGTGACATGAATCTAATGTGTATAAGTGATTTGAAACAAAAAAATCTAATAGATGTGAATTATAGAGACCTATGTCATCTAAAAATTTAATATGTTAAAAAGCATATAGACTCGTGTTAACCATGTTCTCCTCAATTAGACATTAATTTACCAACATTATGGTCTTTCACCAAATATCAAACACATAGGTCTAGATAAAAATGATCTAGATTAGATTCCTTTTGATGTTCCTAGTGAAGTGTTCATATAATTATTATCCTTTAAGTGCTTAATATTTTTATTTATGAATTATTTGTGGATTAATACATGATTAATATATCTAAATATGAAAACATAACAACTAACATGAAAGACATGTATTTCAATAGGTATGGTAGAAAAAAAAAAAGAATAGCCCTAGTAAATTGGGATAGTGTTTATAAACCAAAGAGCCAAGGAGGGTTGGGAATTAGAAAAATAACCCTTCTTAGTAAATCCCTTATAACAAGATGGGGTGGAAACTAGTGCTTTACAACTTTGGTTGGTGTAAAATCATGAATGCTATGTACCTATATTTTGAAAATTACAATAGAATCTTCTCTACCCCTAGTTATCAAAGATGATCTAAAATATGGAATAATATCCTCAAGTGCAAAAAGCTCATCCAATCTAAACTAAAATGAAAAGTTTGAAATTGGAGGCTAATCCAGATTTGGGAGGATGTCTGGATTGGGGACATTCCTCTAGCTTATAATAAGAACTTTAGAATTCTTTATGATTTTACTAGGAGGTTTATTGATACCTGGGTTGCTGACTATATATCCCCTTTAAAGTGTTGGAAGGATCTCACTCAATGTTGTTAGAACCATCATTATTTGTTACAAAAGGATACATATTGCAAAGAATGATAAGGAAGGTTAGAATTCCTTTATTTACAAAGGATTAGAATTTCATCTAGAGAAAATATTAGAAGGGAAAAATTTTAGTTGAATTAGTTTACAATTTTATAATGAAAGATGATAACTCCTTAGGTTGCTAGAGAAAGATATGGAATCCACAGTTGATTGCCAAAATAAACTTATTTTAGTGCGCGAACATGCAAAATAAAATCATAACTCAAGATAAATTGATTAAGAGGGGATTATAAAAATTACCTAATATGGGTGTTTTCTATAAGTAGGATGAAGAGTCTATTCCTCATATTATTCTTTATTGTCAAATTTTTTATGAGTTATGGAAAAAGGTGTTGATGAAACTTGAAATACAATGGATTATTAATAGTACTATTCAACAACCTATCTATGAATGGAGAGGACCTAATCTTAACCCTCTGATCAAAATTTTTTGGAGAACCCCCCACATTGGTTGGAGCATGTGGAGAGAAAGGAATGACAAAATATTTAGGGATGTGGAAAATAAATTAGAGGATGTCTTTAAAACTCTCTATACAATTCTTAAGGAGAATTTATTAATCACTACATGGAAATTCCCATCCTACCCCCCACCTCCTTAATTTGATGATGAGATGAAAATAAATTGGGACTTACCTAATGCTTAATCTAGGTTTGACATCTCCAAAATATTAGCAAGAAGGAACACTAGGTGGAAACCACCAAACCTAGGATGGTACAAGCTTAGCTTTTATGGAGCTGCAAGAAGGGAAAAGACTACTACAGGTGGTTTCATTAGATCTTCGAATAGGGATATGATTTTTGTCTTTAATGGTAACTTGAATGGTCAAACTAATAACCATGTGGAGGTAATGGCTCTATTATAGGGAATTAATTTTTCTCTTTCACTTGGTGTTAAGGCTTTAGTGATAGAAGGGGGCTCAAAGCTTATAATAGAAGTTGCTAAAGGCATAACTAAAATGAATTGGTCCATAGAAGGAATTATAGGAGATATTAGGAAACTTCTACTCGGTCTAAATTTGTTTTTTATTGACCATTCCTACAAGGAGGGTAATAGGATTGTTGACACAATGGTAGCTATGGGTATTGAATTGAAAAGGCATCAAATTGTTAGAATGATTTTAGAATAACTAAGAAGGGGGGTGAATCAGTTATCTTTAGGTCTAGATGTACCAACAAAATGTTTAACCTCTTAAAAAACTTAGATCTATTCATCAATTCACTCGGTCTCTATAGAATATATCAGTAACATAAAACTTGCAGTCCACTGTCCAAAAGTAATCAACTTGCAGAATATAAAAATTTCAACAACACATCAAATAACATTCACACAAGTATAACACCAGGATTTAACGTGGAAACCCAATATGGGAAAAACCACCAATAACATGCTACTAAAATTTCACTCTTCTGAAGTGAGCTCTGTGAGAAGCCAACCATGTTAAAGGTTTACAATACACACTATTAGGTGTGACCTTGTTAAAGGATTTAATCACCATGTTAAGAGTAGCTTGGTTAGAGGGCTTAAGAACATTCCATTAGAATGTCACCTTGATTAAAGGGTTTACAAAATGACTATTAGGTCAACCTTGATTAAAGGATTTTAACTGATACAATGGTCAGAAAGTAACAGTAGGTTCTGATTGAAAATATACAACTCACTTTGCAAATACAGATCCAATATGCTCATATGCTAATTTACTAATTGACCTTTATTACCATCTCCATCTCTGATCTACTCAGAAATCTCTTCAAGCAAATACCTCAACTCTGTTCATCTCTTCACAGCTCTCCTTAGCCTTCTACTTAGATTCCTCCATAAATAACATCAAGCTCTTCCATACATACATAACCTCACAATTAGGTCATCCTTATACCTCCTTGATCAGGTAGATTAATCTTTTGTCGCTTAATCTCTTCCCTAGATCTTAGGTTTAGATTAGATTCATCGAATCCTTCCATCATTTTGTTCTCCTTATTATCCTTTTAGATACTTCTCCAAAATCCTCCTTGAATCCATAAGAAAATGGTTTACCATGCATTAAATACTCCATATCATTCATTAATAATGTCAACACATTTTACATATCCTAAGAATTCAATTATGTCAGTTGGGATTCTCAATTCCTTCACAAACTGTAAATTAATGACACTCAGTCAATACTCTGTTCATCTCCTTGGTCATCACTGGATAACTTGGTCATCACTAAAACTTTTCTTCTTGACAAACACTATCTTTGCTTGGTTAATTCTTTGATACTTGACAATTACTAATACTTGGTCGACACTGGAATTTACTCAACTTAAACTGAATTTCTTCTCTTTTTCTCAATTAAGCCTATGCTTCAAATATATTGACATCTTCACTTAGTGTTAAAGATAAACAACACATTACCTTGTCAATGTGCGAACTAATCAAGTACCCATTATAGTATCACATAACTCAACCTTTCCTTAGGTCCTCTTATTATGTCTCTTTTCAAATCCTCTTCATCAATCAAAAGATATGGTACTTTACTAGATAACAACTGACTTACTAGTTAAGGTTTGACATCAATGACAATATAACCATTGTTTCAATTGTAGTTTCCAACAATCTCTTTGGTATTGATGGCAACACCACATGTTCTACCATACAATCTAAAAGAGTTTGTACAATAGTTTACCGAAACTCTCCCTTTTTCTTATTTAATCACTCCCTCTTTGCTTAGGGTAATCTTCTTCTATATCTTTTTCTTAGCTTTACTAAATCTCTCCCTTTTGTTTACTCTTGACAACTCCTTCTGAATCTCTCCCTCTTCAACAACAATTCCAAAGACATTTCATCTTTACCATGTAGATATCTTCATGTCAATTCTATGAATTTTATTACTCCTTCTGTCATCTTGCTTATGACTGATCAACATCTTATGCTTTACTTTTCACAACTCTAGGAAACTCCTAAAGTGTGGCCTTCTTTGCATCAATTTGTCAAATATTCTGATTTGTTCCATTTGATGCAATGATCCTATATGTTTCTAGGTAGCCTCAGTTAGTGGAATATATCTACTAACAGTTCCTTTGTATTCACATATTCCTATCTCACTTCTTTGTCTTGAACTAGCTCTCTCAAGTAATGATACTTGATAGCAATATGCTTAGTCTTAGTGTGCATTATAGGATTCTTTGATATATTAATAGCACTTGTGTTATCATAGAAAATAAAAACTGGCTCAATGATTTATTCCTTCATACCTTTTAACAATTGCTTAATCCACACTAAATTTGAACAATTCACTGATGCTGCTACATATTTAGCTTCAGCTGTAGATTGGGAAATGCAGTTCTATTTTTTTCTTATCCAAGAGACTAATCTCTTTCATAGAAAGAATGCACCACCACTTGTACTCTTTCTGTCATCCACATTTCCTTCCCAATCTGTATCAATGTAAACTTTCAATTCAAACTTGCCATTCTTCTTGTAATACAATCCATAGTCCTTTGTTCCTTTTAAATATCTCCATATCCTTTTTACTATTATCATGTGACTCTCCTTAGGATTTGTAGAAAATCTTACAACAATCCCAATTGCTAGGGCAATATCTAGTCTGCTATGGGCAACATATTGTAACTTTCCAATCATAGACCTGTACAAGGTTTGATTCACTTCAGTTGTATCATCAATTTTTTATAGTTTTGTGTCCAGTAGCCATGGGTGTACTTACCGGTCTAGAATCTTCCATACCAAAATTTTTTAGTATCTTCTTGACATACTTAGATTGTGTAATATAGATACCTCTCTTCATCTGATAAACTTGCAAACCAACAAAGAATTTGATCTCACCAAACATAGACATTTCAAATTCAGTTTGCATCTCATTTGAAAATGTTTGACATAGGGCATCTTGTCCTCCAAATATAATATCATAAAAAAAAATTAGCTAACAATATCCCTTTACCTTTTTCAGTCTTCAAATATAGATTTTTGTTGTCATTTGTCCTTAGAAATCCAATCTTTATCAAATAATTTTGCAGTCTCTCATACCATGCTCTAGGGGCTTGTTTAAATCCATACATTTCCTTATGTAGTTTACAAACCATGTTCTTCTTTCTTGGGTCAAAAAATCCTTCTGGATGTTTAATGTATACTTCTTCCAGTATTCCATTTAGAAATGCAGATTTGACATCCATTTGATACAATTTGAATCCTTTAAAAGCTGTATATTCAAGTAGAGTTCTTACTCTTTCCAATCTTGCAACTGGGGAATATGTCTCCCCATAGTCAATGCCTTCTTCCTGTGCATATCCCTTACATAAAAATCTAGCTTTATTCCTAGTGACTTCTCCATGTTCATTTAGCATATTTCTAAACACCTGCTTTGTTCCAATAACATTCTTGTCTTCTGGTCTCGGCACTAGTGTCTAGGTTTTGTTCTTTTCTATCTGCTCCATTTCTTCATTCATGGCTTGAATCTAATCTTCATTCTCTAAAGCATCTTTCACTGTCTTGGGCTCAAATTCACATAACAAGCATGTTTGATCTTTCAACTTACTTCTTGTCATGCCTCTAGACTCTCTATCTCTAATGATTTGTTCTAGCTTATGATGTCTTCTCACATACTATGCCAAAGTAGGCTCAAACCTCCTTTCTACGTGTTCTTTATCTTCAGGTTCATCTTGTAGATTCTATGCCTCCTCTTCTGATTGCTCAGCAGTATCCTCCTGATGCTCGACATTATCTTTCTATGACTCGGCAGGTTCATGTTGTTGCTCGACATCTTTGTTTTCTTGTTCAGGTATATTATTATCCTCTCCTTCTTCCATATAGACAAAAGATCTATAATCTTCACATTCTTTCTTGCACTCAACTTCATTCTTTTCTACATATTCATCAACTCTAACATTTGCACTTTCCACAACTTTTTTAGTGTTAGAATTCAAACACTCGTAAGATTTTCTCTTAGTGGAATATCTGAGGAATATGCCTTCATCACTTTTAGCATCAAGTTTTCCATTCCGATTATCCTTCAATATATAGAATTTGCTTCCAAAGACTTTAAAGTATTTCACATTAGGTGCATAACCATACCATAATTTAAAAGGTATAGCATTTCTACCTTTTTTAATTTGTACTCGGTTCAAGGTATAAACAGCTATACTTATTGCTTCTCTCTATTATTTTTGTGCAACATTTTTCTCTATCATCAATGTTCTAGCACAATCCACAGTTGTTCTATTTCTTCTCTTTGCTATACCATTCTGTGGCGGTGTCCTTGGTGCAGACATTTGTCTCTTTATTCCTCTATCATTGTAGAATATGTTGAACTCATTTGATATGAACTCTCCTCCTCTGTCAAATCTCAAACATTTCAAGCTTTTACCTGTTTCTTTCTTTTCCAAATACCACTTAAAAAATTGACAAGCATCAGATTTCTCTTTCAAAAACATCACAATCATCATTCTAGAATAGTCATCAATAAACAAAATGAAATATTTATCACCACAATAAATTTGCACATGAATAGGTCCACAAAGGTCAGTATGAACCAATTCCAAAATATTATCAGAAGTATATGTCTTGCTCTTGAAACTAGAATTTATCATTTTTCCCAATTGACATTGTTTACACATCACATTATTAGGTTTCTTCAATCTTGGCAAACCTCTAACTCTCTTCATCTCACTAATATTTATGAAATTGTCAAATTTCACATGACACAACCTCTTATGCCATAACCATACTTCATCAAATTATGAAAACAAACATGTTTCTTCAGATAGGTCGAGATAGAACAAATTACCTCGTGTTTGTTCTTCACTTCCAATTAGTTCACCAATGGCATCAAATATTTTAGCCTTTCTATGATAAAATTCAACTCGGTAACCAGTACTATTCAACTATACAACACTGATGCAAGGGCATCCAAGGTTAAGGTAGGGGCATTCTTTGTCCTCAGTGAACTGCATGGGGTGTTGGTATTTTGGCCGGTGTTACTCGATTGTAGCCTTGACCGACGGCCTTGGTCATTGAAGGAAGCTTGATCGCTAAAGGAACTTGGTAGTCTTTGGCACTCAGTGAAGTGTTACTCAGTCATGCTTGCGGTGCTCATCGACACTAGTGCTCAGCGATGCCTGGCGTGCTCAATTAATTCACTATTTCTCAGTAGTTCTGGCTTACCAACTGAAGTTCTTTGTGATTTGTTGAGCCTACTTGGTGCATTTATTGTTGGTAGCTTATTTTATAGGCCAACATGCTAAATTAAATATTTGTATACATTTGGAAGCTGACTTGTATGGCATTTAATTATTTGTTTGGGGAGTTAAGGGTTTCATCCAACCGACTTGTGGCTGATGATTAGTATTTATAGGATGTTTGGGTAGATGTTTACGGAGATCAGAAAGAGATCAGAAATCATTAGGAGATCAAAGAAATTCATGACTTGGAAGACTTAGGGAATCAAATCTGAGGTTCTGAAAGATGAAGTTGGTGAAGTTATGGAAAAAATCTTGCATGATCTTGTAGATCAGATTGATATCTGATAGTTATTTGTAGAAGAGCTAGTGGTTGCACACTTGGAGACAACGAGATTTCTTGGAGGCTTGCGAGCTCAAGTTTAGATCTTCCTTAGGGTTTCCATCAACTTCTAATCGTCTTCAGAGCTAAACTAGCTGAAATTGTATTGGATCTAGTTGTGGATCTTGTAGAATTGTTTTCTATTTGTAATTGGCCCTAACTCGGAAGGCCTTACAATCGAGCATGTTAATGCAAATTGCTTGAAACAATTGTTGTGTTATCTATTGTGTTGAGTATTCCATTGTGTAATTCTATTGGCTACAAGGTTTGGACTATCCTTCATTGGATCCACCATCCTTGACTGCATCAGGTGGTATCAGAGCTGAAGTTTGTTCCTGTTGGAGCTGATAGTTGATCTTGTGAAGCAAAGGCTAACCTAGCAAGGCCGATCTTGTGAAGTTGATCCTGTTGAAGCCAAAATTGTGTGCAAGCTGGATTGCAGATCTAAAGCACTGAACTTGTGAAATCTTTCCCTAGTTGTTTGTTCAAGGTGGCAGGTTGAGATCTGACTTGTGCACAACTTGGAGATTGCCACAAGGTGGTCGGTGAGGGTTTTTTGCAGAGGGTTATTTTGCATATCTTTAAGGATGCCTCTGAGAATATTGGACACTAGAGCTATTGCAAATCTTTGTGATGTTATGGAATCAAATATCTTTGTTAAACTCAGATCCGATGTCAGATCTGAGATAGAATTGATGAAGAATGACATGGTCACAGAGATCATTAGAGTTGTTGATGGTGTACCTCAAAATGTTTTTACTAAAGATGGATATGAAGAAGCTACTGAAGAATTTAAAACTATTGGATCTAGTGGTGATGACTAGAGGAATAGATCTGGTGAAGAAAAAATTCCTCGGTTGCATAGATCTGGAGCTTGGTTTAGCAGTAGTTACCGAATGGAAGTTTCTACTTTCTCTAGTACTTTGAAGCCCGCCAATCTGATTGATTGGTTTGGTGAGCTTGAAGATTTCTTTGAGCTAGAAGAAATTGAAGATCCTCTTTGGGTGAGATTAGAACAAACAAAGTTGAAAGGACATGCTCCTCTTTGGTGGAAAGAACTACAAAGAGATAGAGAAGATGAAGGTGAAACAAAGATCAATCAGTGGAGATTGATGGTGACTAAGTTGAAAGCTAAGTTCATATCTTCTGACTATGAGCTTGACTTGTTTAAGAAGTTGCAGAATCTGAAACAAAAGGATTTATCTATTGAAGATTATACCGAGGAGTTCTACAAACTTACTATTCGGTCTGGACACTAAGATCTTGGTAAGGAAAAGGTAGCTCAGTATGTGAATTTTCTAAGATTCAATATTTAGGATGAGCTTGGTATGCTGAAGATTGATTTTGTTGAAGATTCTTATCAGTATGCTCTAAAGGTAGAAGATAAGTTGAAGAGGAAACAACCCAGTAATTCTCGAGGGAATGAAAATATTGATCACTCGATGAAGGATAAACTGACTGATGTAGAAGATGAATAGAAACCTGTGGAACCAAAGAAGAAGACAGGTAGAGTTATCTTAAAGGGTACTTGCTATAACTATGGAGAGGAAGGACACCATTCTTTTGAGTGTATACAAAAGAAGTTTGACCGATGAACTGATGTGATGAATGAGAACATTCAGAATGAACTTGAATCAGAGAACTTGCTACTCCGATGAACATTGCTCAGTACAAAGGAGGAACCTTGTCAGAGGAGTAACTTGTTTAGAACCTGATGCAAGTCTGAAGGTAAACTCTATGATGTTATTGTTGATAGTGGTAGTACTGATAACCTTGTTTCTGAGGACCTGGTTCAGAAACTTGGGTTGAATAGAATGAAGCATCCTTGTCCTTATAGGCTTGGTTGGTTACAAGATGTTCATGCTTTGGAAGTAAGAGAACAATGCTTCATTGATGTTCATATTAGCCAGTACAAGGATCCTATGTTATGTGACATTGTGAAGATGAATAGTTGTGATATATTTCTTGGTAGACCTTGGCAATATGATTGCAGAGCTATTTATGACTGTGTCCAAAATGTGTTTACTATTGAGAAGGATGAGAGGAAGTTTTCACTGATGCCTTTGCTAGATACAACACTCAGTAGGAGAATCTTGAGTATTGGTAGCCCAGTTGAGATTATGGATCTAGAGAAAATGAATGATTAGTATGAAGAACTGACCTGTATGTTGTCAAGAAAAGACTCGAAGAGACAAAGGAAATTGAAGTGGAAGATTTTGCAAGCAGAAAAGCTGGAGGACTTGTATGTGAAGAGCCAATTTGGGATTTACGTGCTCAATCCTAGAAGATGTTCTTCTCACATATGAACATATTTTGGAACCTTGGGTGTCTCATGTAGGGGCATCCAAGGTTAAGTTAGGGGCATTCTTTGTCCTCGGTGAACTACATGGGGTGTTGGTATTTTGGCCAGTGTTCCTTGATTGTAGCCTTGACCGATGGCCTCGGTCATTGAAGGAAGCTTAGTTGCTGAAAGAACTCGATAGTCTTTGGCACTCGGTGAAGTGTTACTCGATCATGCCTCTGGTTCTCAGTCGACACTGGTGCTCAGTGATGCCTGGCATGCTCGGTTAATTCATTGTTGCTCGGTAGTTCTAGCTTACTGATTGGAGTTCTGTGTGATTTATTGAGCTAATTTGGTGCATTTTTTGTTGGTAGCTATGTTGGAAGTATAAGTGGGAAAGTAATATTGAGAGGGGGTGAATCAGATATTACCTACTTTTATCCTTTTAATCTACTAACACTTTATGCATGACATAAACAAAACTTGATCATTGTAAGCAACAAAACATATAAAGCAACATACATGAAATTACTCATAACACCATCATTTTGGTAACCCAAAAACCCTTGAATGGTAAAACTGGGGTGGGGATGACTCCCACAAATCTTCACTACTACAGTAATAAGTTTTGCCTATTAAGGCTTACAAAATGTGATCAATTCATGATCTACCCTGTGAAAGGTCTTCTCTATCAAAAGCTAAAAGACTTGTATAGTCTACCTTGTTAAAAAATTTATAAACTTACAATAAAGTAAGCACTCGGTAAAGAGATTTACATAAAGTCTGCTAAGACTACTCGGTTAAGAGATTTACCTTGATACACTGGTCAAAATGTCTCAGTGCCTGATCTTTCAGTTTGCACTAGTATGCAGATTACAGATCTCCTCTTTACTTTATATTTTGATCTCTTCTATCTGATTTTTCTTGATTCTATCCTTTCACTCCTTAGCTCGGTCACTGGACTCTGTCTGAATACCCAACTATTCTGAATATACTTCTTTGATCATCTTCTCATACTAATTCAATCTTATCTCTCTAATTCACACACTTCTCTTGGAGTAGATCTTTCCCTTATATAATAACAAAAATGTTTTACCGTTTCAAGATCTACGGTTCAGATTTATTTCTATTGCCACCTAAACTATACAATTTTCTAATTGGCTCTAAGTTTTACATAGGGATCAATGATAATAATATGGATGCGTAATTACCTCATTAGACAAAATACAAAACATCATTATCACCAAAAATGGTTTACCTCGATCATTGTGCCATTTCAAAGTTGTATGTCATTCCTGGCTAACTCGACAAAAGTTATTCCTAGCACTCGGCATTAACTATACTTGACATCAGTTGAACTTCTCTGTCACTCGATAATCATTGATATATGTAACTCGGTAACAACTATACTTGACGTATTACAAACACATAGTGACCATGACTTTACTCGGTAGTACTAATGCTCAGTAAGTATACAATACAAAACTTGGCCTTTAAAAAATGACTCGGTCGCAGTGATGACCGATCATCATTGCCTAGATATATGACTAAGTGTGAAAACACAAATTGTCAAAAAAACTATAGAGATCTACAATCTCCCCCTTTGACATTAGTGGCAAAAACACTTTGTCATGACATTTGTATTTACAATTACAAAAGTATGTTTGTACTAGCCTAATACTCCCCCTGAGATATATATACACATTCAAAATTTTGTTACCTGTCCCTGTTCAGTCCTTGTCTGTACTCATGTCATGATGATTCCCCCTTGTTTTTGACATGACTAATTTCTTCATCAATAGGTAGCTCACAAATTTTCTCCAGAAAAGGTTTATGTAGCATCGTGATCATGTAGAGTGCATCCATCCAAGCAGTAGAAGCAAGGTTCAAAACTTTTGTCTACACTTCTAAATCAATAGCTAAACTGATGAGGCTCTTGACTATGGAAAAATGTGGATCACTCTGGATCAAGGCTTTAGCCTTTGCTAACTTTCTTTGTATAGCCTCCAGATGCGGTGTCAAAATAGTTTGAATAGAGAGTAGGTGAGAATGAATCTTACCATCATTAGCCATCAGCTCGGCTAACTTACCTTGTGTCTGCATGATTTTTACATAATGTGCATCATTGGTGTCTACATCCAAGGTCAGGGACTGACTTGTAGCTTTAATCTCTTACTTGAGAGTATCAAGCAATCGTTTATTCTCATCTATGAACAATTCAGCATTACATATTTTGGCCAATAGAGACTATCTATTCACAACTAATCCCTCAATCTCCTTTACCAAATTTGACAGCTCTACATGTTTCACTATTATCTCGGTAGATATCTTCTCTAGCATTTTGGTCTCAAACCATCGTTCTGACCATTCAAATAACTTATCACTTGCACAGCTAACTTCATTATTGACTTTCTGAACAATGTGTACAAGTTGTTCCAATACTAGAATGGAACTATTTCCATCTGATAAGTCATATACTTCATTAAATATATCTTTGATTTCATGAATAACCTATTTTTGCTGATGCTCTCTTTGGAGTTCTACTTGCCTTCTTTTCCTTGTCAACAAATCTTTCATTATCTATAGTTTCTCATAAGAAAGGTTATCTATATCCCATTTAGGAATAATAATTACTTCATCAATTGTTACCTCATCTTTCTCCTTTTGTGTTCTCGGTGGGGTGCTTCCACTTGGCATCTATACAAGAGCTTGTATTGCCTCTTGTTCTTCAATGAATTTACCTTTGATACTTTCTTCTCCTTTCCCCTTCTCCTCGGCATGAGGACTAACAGCTTGTTCATCTAATTTGATTCCTTGTACTTCTTTGCTATGTTCTTTCATAGGAGGACTTTGAATTTTGTCTTCTACTTTGTCTTCTTCCTCGGTAGATGGAGGTGGAGTTAGTGATACCGACTTGATGGGTTCCTCAGTAAGGCTTGTACCGACTAACTTATCAACAATAGCAACTTCAGGTAGTGTAGAATTGTCATCAGCAGATTGTGTGCTCATAATTGTGGGATAATCCATGACTTGCAACAGTACAGTGTTACTACCTAGAAGGGGTGTGTTAGTTTCTATTGTGTTCTTTAAATCATCCTTAGTTAAGAATGAATTCTTAATGGGGCTCTCCTCCAATATGTCAACAATGTGAACCTCAGATGTATCCTATGTTTTCACTTCCTTAGGAGTAACAGTCTCCATTTTTTTTTGCTGGTTTTCAAGTTCAACAGTTGTTGAAGTAGTAGCATCCTTTCCTTCATTCTTTCCTTCATCCTTTCCTTCATCCTTTCCTTCATCCTGGGTGGGTAAGCTTCCAAACAATACCTTCCAAATTTTTTAACTTTCTTGTACAACATCTTCAACCTTGTGTTGAAGAATTAGATAGGCTCTAAGTTTAGGATCAAACTTACCTTTGTATTGCTCAATTATCTGTTTGATGTTTGCAGGGGTGAGAGTAGATTCAACTTGTTCTAATGTGCTCTCCCTTATTTCCTTCTCTGTTTGTAGAGCATACTCCCATTTTTGTGAGACTCTGTTGCATAATTGCTTTGGAATTCTATTTTCAATTTATATTGGCAGCATCTTGAAAATGCATAACATTTCAAGAATAGCATCCTCAACTTTCTCTTTATCTCCAATGCTCATTTTTCCAAACTTTAATCTTTTCACCTCATCTACTACGATTGTGCTAGTAATCTTAATACATAATTCATCAATAGTGAGTTGATGTGTACCCTATTGTGTAGCATTCCCCTTTATTCCTTCATCACTTTCAGTTTCTTCATCATCATCTTATGTTAGAACAAGTTTCCTTCTCAGCTTCTTCATAGCCTTAGTCAGCACTGACTTGGGTTGTGTGGATTTTCACTTTGCAGATGTAGGAGGCATCTTAGGAGTCTCAGTATTATTTCTTCTAGTCTGAGGCCTTAGTGATGGTGTCTCTGACACTTTATGTTTCAACACTCTTCTCTTTGCCGAGGACTCGACAATTACTAGTTTCTTCTCTTCTTCTTCTTCTTTCTCACTACTACTAGTTGCACTCGATTCATCTTCTCCCAATCCTTTGGTCAACTCTAGAGGTGCATCTTTCTCAAATTCTTTAACATACTCTTCCAAATTTTTCACTATCTTCTTTCTTTTCCTCTCACTGGTGGCAGCCAATAATCCCAAAGAGATCTTGGATTTGGCTTCTTCAAATGTTCCAAAGTAAGGTGCCTTAGTATCAATTTCCTCAACTAAGAGGGTTTTGATTGCATCAGTAGATTCATCTATATTGATTTCATAGGGTAAAGGCATTAACCATGAAACCCTAGGTAGGACTGCTTGTGCATAGGTTAAGTCTGTATCTACCAGAAAACATATATCCTTACTTGATTTCTCAATCAAAGACACAAGGACTCTAGTCCTATTTCTCATCTTCTTATTAAACTCAATGAAATAATTATCCATTATCCCTTCAAAATCATCACCTATCTGGTTTATAAAATCATTTATTTGAACAGTGATGAGCTTCTTTTTATCCCATGTTACATCTCCATGTGTAGGAAAGCACTTCATGACATAAAAGAATAGACAGATCAGTAGGGAACTGAACTTACACATAGAATTCTTTGCCATCCAGGTGGAGTTCAAGTTCTCAGCAAGTTGAGTCAGCTACAGGTCGGCAAGGTCATATATGTGTCGTTTCTTAATTATCTTCCATGCCTGGTCCACTACCATACAGGGGACGTTGTCCAACCGACTGGATTGATAGAACTTGTGCGAGATGACTCTAACAATGAAGTCAATTTTTGAATTAGTTATGGTGGAAATTGTCATTTTGTGTTTGTTCCAAACTGTCTAGGTGTTTGCTTGAATATCCTCTTTTCCTGCACATTTCATCATTCTCTTTCCATCAATTGTAGGGTAACCAATGACTTTGTGTATCATTTCCTTTATGATCTTCACCGGTCTGTCTTCCAGCCATAACTGCATGTCATGTACTCAACCCAAAATGATCTTTATCCATTCCACTTTGAAATTTTGTGGGAAATTTAGGGCATGTACTAACCCTTGATCAGCAACAACCTTATGTTCCGGCTTCAGCACTCTGTTGACACATAGTTTGTCATATGCTTCCCTGATCTCATAATCACTGATTTCTCCAATTTTGCACATATAGCAAGACCTAACATCGTTCATCAATAACACATTCTCCGGAATAGAAGATAGGGCTCCATTCAAATCTCCTTTAATAGCACTTTCTGACATTGTCTTGAATACCCTCGGTTTGCAAACTTCATTCCTTACAAGTTGCACATTGAAAACTTCCATCCCATGTTTCTTGACTGGTGCGAATGAAGATGATGCCATTTTTAAATTGTAATTTTTGAAAAGAAAATATTTTCTTGGTAAACTACCTTTTTGTCAATAACCCCATAGATGAATTTTGCTGATGGCATGCTGAGAAAATTCAGAATCACTTTTCTTAGTCTAGTTTCACAAACTCTAAATTTCACTTTATAGAATCCAAAAAATAGAATTAGGGCCTCATAAATGCTTCATACCAGTTTAGGTAGATTACAATTGTCTTGGAAAACTCACAAGCTTGGTCAATATAACCATTGTGATACAGCTCAGCATACATAGCATTTCGGCCATAGCAGGTGCTCGACATACATTGATAGCTCGGTCAAGACACTGATGCTCGGCATCAAAAATGAAATTTTCTATTTTGCTCAAATATGTCCTAATGCATCTTTATCTATGCTGATGTGGACTTTTACTCACTTCTATGTTGGGAACCGATGAAAGATAAGGCTTTTCAAGACTCAGTTCTGAACATACCTTTCAAGCTTTATTAGAAGAAGTGTGATCACCTGATCCATTGGATTGGGTGATTGCAGATGTGCTAGCTTCGCTTGAGTTTTCTTCTTCTTTCTTCCTCCATGTCTTTTCCATCTGACTCTTCAGTTTCTCATGGATACCTTCATTCTGATTATTATCATTGCTCAGCATAGGTGATCTACAATCTTTCTTTAAGTGATTGACCTTGTTACATTTGTAACAGACCATGCTTCCATTCATCCAGCTTTTAGATTTGCCACTAAAATGAGTCTTCATGCAATTTTCTCCAATGTGTCCATATTTACCACAATAATGGCAATCATACCAAGTGTTGTAATCCCAATTTTAACAGTTGTGCTTTGTAACTAGCTTGGTTTGTTCATTTGATGACCACCTTGGTCTTGATCTACATTCAAATGCTTTGTGCCCATATTTATGACAATTGAAACAACTTCCTTGAAACTTGGGTGAAGTGGATGAATTGCTAGCTTTAGATCTACATTCATGTGCTTGATGTCCATGCTTCTTGCAGTTAAAACAATGTCCATTAAACTTAGGTTTAGAATCAGACTTACCATGTTTGCTTCTAAATATGTTGGTTGTATGTCTTGGCTTTCCACAGTGATAACATGTGGGCTTGGTGTTCTTTGGTTTAGCAATCTTATGTTCTCCATTCATTGATGATTCTCCTTCTTCAGTAGATGAATGTTCATTCAATCCAAGTCCAGATCTATCACCAGATCTCCTAGGTGATCTTAATAGCTCTTCAAAATATTTTGCAGCTTCATTGGGTTTGTTTATCCTTTCATTGATTTCCTTTTTAGTTCTCAAATCATGTTTCAACTGATCATTCTCAGACCTTAGTTGATTGATTTCCATATCTTTCCTACCCAATTCCTGATTAACCATCATCTGATTAACCATCAGTAGCTGATTTACCATGTCTAGTTGATTATTAGTCAACCTTTACATGTCACTTGTTCTTTCATCTAGCCTGATTGCAATTTGTCTTTTGTCTTCCTCAGCCATTGTCTTATCATCTTCAGCTTTCTTTTTCTGTTCCACTAATTCACAAAGTCTGATAGATTGAATTTCTTGTTCTCTCCTTAGAGTTCTGATGTCATCATTTAGTATGGTATTTTTTTCCAGTAGTTCTTTTATAGCTTTATCACTCTCGGCAGAGTTACCATTGTCAGATAGTCTAGAGATGTCTTCTTCTTTGTACTGTGGCTCATTTTGTTGGATTGCAATCTCTCTTCTCTTGCTCAAGGATTTCTTCAATTCTCATATGGCTGCTTCCAGTTGTTGTAAAGCCAGTTGTACTTCAATCTTTTGATTCTCTATGATCTTCCCCATTTTATAAGCTTCCATTTTAAGATCTTTTTCCTCAAGTGGTTAGACTTTCCTTAAGAGAAACCTTGCTGCTCTGATACCAATTGTTGGAAGTATAAGTAGGAAAGTAATACTGAGAGGGGGGTTGAATCAGATATTACCTACTTTTATCCTTTTAATCTAATAACACTTTATGCATGACATAAAAAAAACTTGATCATTGTAAGC
This sequence comes from Chamaecyparis obtusa, assembly GCA_027943335.1. Taxonomy (NCBI): domain Eukaryota; kingdom Viridiplantae; phylum Streptophyta; class Pinopsida; order Cupressales; family Cupressaceae; genus Chamaecyparis; species Chamaecyparis obtusa. Next base: position 99,207 of record BSBK01012454.1, on the reverse strand, counting down.
AACAAAACATATAAAGTAGCATACATGAAATTACTCATAACACCATGATTTTGGTAACCCAGAAACTCTTGAAAGGTAAAACTGGGGCGGGGATGACACCCACAAATCTTCACTACTATAGTAATAAGTTTTTCCTATTAAGGCTTACAAAATGTGATCAATTCATGATCTACCCTGTGAAAGGTCTACTCTATCAAAAGCTAAAAGACTTGTATAGTCTACCTTGTTAAAAGATTTATAAACTTGCAATAAAGTAAGCACTCGGTAAAGAGATTTACATAAAGTCTTCTAAGACTACTCGGTTAAGAGATTTACCCTAATACACTGGTCAAAATGTCTCAATACCTGATCTTTTGGTTTTCACTAGTATGCAAATTACAGATCTCCTCTTTACTTTATATTTTGATCTCTTCTATCTGATTTTTCTTGATTTTGTCCTTTCACTGCTTAGCTTGGTCACTGGACTCTGTCTGAATACCCAACTATTCTGAATATACTTCTCTGATCATCTTCTCATACTAATTCAATCTTATCTCTCTAATTCACACACTTCTCTTGGTTTAGATCTTGCCCTTATATAATAACAAAAATGTTTTACCGTTTCAAGATCTACGTTCAGATTTATTTCTATTGCCGCCTAAACTATACAATTTTCTAATTGGCTCTAGGTTTTACATAGTGATCAATGATAATAATATGGATGTGTAATTTTCTCCATAATTACCTCATTAGACAAAATACAAAACATCATTATCACCAACAATGGTTTACCTCGATCATTGTGCCATTCCAAACTTGTATGTGTATACACCTAAAAATGGTCATCTAGACTATTAGCCCCTTGCTAGCATTATTTGCTAAAATCATCAATTGCTTATTCTTGATCAAATCCTAGTTCTATCATTTATTTGATTATTTTCTATGGGCTAACCATTTTATCCTAAGTTTTTATTTATTAAAAAGAATATTTCCTCCCCTTTTAATAAATAAAAAGCCCCCCCTTTTCCTCTTATCCTAAGTTGCACAAATAAAGCATTAATCTTATTTTATAAAAAGGGAAAAAGCACTTTTTTGTCTTATATGGACACAAAAGTCAACTCTTATTTTCTCATTGGAGGACACTTGTGCACATGGATTGCTCCTCTTTCAAGCTCCACCCTTGATTAAATCTTTTGTCTCTTAATCTCCATGGTCCATTCCTTTTCATTTCTTATAAAAGGAGAGCTCTCTCCTTCATTTTCATATCTTAGGTTTTTATGCTAATGTTATGTTGCAAGTTTTCTAGGTACATTTGGAGCTTTTGAAGATTTGGAGCATTCTTGGCTTTTGCATCTACATGTTATCATAGTTTCATTTCTTGCATTATCATGGCATTCATAGCTTCATACTTAGCATAGATTTCCTTTATGCTTTAGATTAATTCATCTAGCTTAACTAGGAAGCTTGGTAATACTTGCATCTTTCATTTTCATAGCTTAGCTTGCATTTCCATTTATAGCATAGCATTGCATTGCATTTTCATTCTTGATTCTTGAGGATATTGGCATTCTTGTCCTTGTCTTCATTGAATCTCTCATTGCATGGTTTACTAGCAAGGTTATAGGCTAAATAGCTCTAGTTGAGAGCATTCTTAAAACCCTTGCACTCCATGCCTACACTAATACATTTGGGGTGACATTGCGACGGCCATTTGCGACGGCAGGCAAATGTCATGTGGTTTTGCTCTTTTTTTTTCAAATATAGCCCGACACCGTCGCAATTTGCGACGACAATACATTTGTAACTGTCGCAATTGCGACGTTGTCGGGATATAAGCGCAAAATTTAAAAGGAACGTTGTCATGTGTGTTTTGAACAGCGCCGTAACCCTCCGCGAAATCACATCACGATATAACGGCAAACAAAATAAGAACGTTGTCATTTGTGTTTTCAACAGTGCCGTAACCCTCCGCGAAATCACATCGGGATATAAGGGCAAAAAAAACAAGAACGTTGTCATTTGTGTTTTCAACAGCGCCGAGAGAGATTCCCTCCGCGAAATCACAGCTACAATTTCTGAGTACGTTGGGTTTATTTTTCTTTTGTCATTATAATGTAATCTGGTATTCAGCTGTTAGAGAGCTAAAATACCCAGAAATGAGGACATATCTATGTTGAATTTATTGTTAGCGGCTTTGGTTATTTAGAAGTTTAATTTTATTTGTTCATCTTTCAAGCACAAACGTTTTGTGGACCGTAACGTCTTCATTGTTTCGGGTATGCAGTGAAACAGCCCTAACTTGCAATTGCGATGTTGTTGGGATATAAGGGCAAAAAAAAAAAGGAACGTTGTCATTTGTGTTTTCAACAGCACCGTAACCCTCCGCGAAATCACATCGGGATATAAGGGCAAAAAAAACAAGAACGTTGTCATTTGTGTTTCCAACAGCGCCGAGAGAGATTCCCTCCGCGAAATCACAGCTACAATTTCTGAGTACGTTGGGTTTATTTTTCTTTTGTCATTATTATGTAATCTGGTATTCAGCTGTTAGAGAGCTAAAATACCCAGAAATGAGGACATATCTGTGTTGAATTTATTGTTAGCGGCTTTGGTTATTTAGAAGTTTAATTTTATTTGTTCATCTTTCAAGCACAAACGTTTTGTGGACTGTAATGTCTTCATTGTTTCGGGTATGCAATGAAACAGCCCTAACTTGCGACTACCTTCACGGTACTTGTGTACATTATCATGTTGTCTTTACAGTGACTGTCCTCATTCAAGTGGGAATTACACAAGGGACAGTCACTGTGAGATGTCCTCATTTGTGACAAGGACAGTCACACTTAGGACATCTCATAGTGATATTCCCTTGCGTAATTTCCACTTGAATGTATTGCTATTGAACCACATTAATGCTTTTCTTCTTCAACAAATGAGGACAGTCACTGTAAAGACAACATGATAATGTACACAATTACCAAAAAATGATCTTGTTAATTGATGTAACACTTTGTCTTGCTCACTCCCTATCCTTCACTAGGGTCTCTTTAGGCCAATGTTTTGACTTGATAGGGTACTTAACTATCCCTACACTCTTTAGGTATCTCTACCCAAGATCCCACTCCTTCAACTAGTGCACACCAACAAGAAATACAACGAACTCTGCTCAATACCAATCTAGCTACTAGGACACTCCTAGTCTTGTCTTCACAAATTGAAACACATTCAACTAGAACTTTACTCCATGGAGAGGCTGGCCACTAGGACCTCTATTGGTTTCAATATTACTCCTTCACCTATACTTTTCATCAGTACTTCAATCCGGTTCATCAAACCATGCATGCCAATTGCACCCAAAAATAGGCTGCTAGCAATTAGGCCTTTGTCAAGCCTTTTTGTTTATATTAAGCCACCTAAAGGGCTTAGGATTCAGATGCCCTTTATTGAGAACTCCAAGATATCTAAGGTCTTCTCCTCCTAGATTTTTTGTACACCAACTGCTACAGCCATGCCTGAAAACAAGTATTTTGACACAACTTGGACAGTCTGACTAAGAGTTTGTTTTCTTAGCAGCCAAAGAAACTCACCCAATCTTCTAATTTGACTTGGGGCTTCTTTAGATGTGTGTCTACCTCTCCATGAGATTTTAGTTGAAGCAACCAATGCATTCAACTTGTTGTAATCTTCTTGTAATGATTTGTCATCCCTAACTATGCTCAACTGACTCACCTAGGACATCATTGCAAACATAGAAAATGAGCTTCCCAGGGCCCCTCCTTCCAAACATATAGTACATGGAGTCTCCTCACCCATTCCAAGAGCCCGTACAAAATTGACAATGGAATGATGAGCTAAGACTCCATTTGTTCAACCTGCCTGGTTCAAACCAATGATAGGGTACTTAACAAAAGAATTAACAAACTAGTTGGAATGCTTCAAAAGTCAAAAAAAACACAACACAAAATAAAAAAACAACTTGTACTAACTTTTCCAATAGACACTGCGAGCTATCTAATCCATTAATCAACTGAAAACAAAGAAACAAAAAAACTCAAGAATTCACTAAAACCGTGTTACTCTACAAATCTTCTTAATTCCAAATGTTTTTCCCCCCAACCTTTTGCACAGATCGATGGAGGCCTCTTATAGTTGATCTGATGCCTAATTCAATGGTTTCATATAGTTACATAACCATCTTACTCGAAAATGCTCCCTTGCACAAATGTTGTCAATGTTGTGAATGACAACATTGACAACTTGTTACAACCTTTGGGATTTTGGTTCAAAACTTATTGTTCAAACACCATAAGACCCTAACCATGACTTAGTTAGGCTATTTAGACCTCACATAGGCCACTTCTACACTTCTTTGCCCAATTTGACCCCTAAATGCTTCATTCCCACTTTTGCCACAATATTGGTAACTTGGGTACAAATTGGCACTTGCCTTCACAAAGGTCACACATGAGGACATCTCACAGTGATCGATTGTCCCTTGTGTAATTGCCACTTGAATGTATTGCTATTGAACCACATTAATGCTTTTCTTCTTCAACAAATGAGGACAGTCACTCTAAAGACAACATGATAATGTACACTCACTGTAAGGACAGTCACAAATGAGGACATCTCACAGTGACTGTCCCTTGTGTAATTGCCGCTTGAATGTATTGCTATTGAACCACATTAATGCTTTTCTTCTTCAACAAATGAGGACAGTCACTCTAAAGACAACATGATAATGTACACTCACTGTAAGGATAGTCACAAATGAGGACATCTCACAGTGACTGTCCCTTGTGTAATTGCTGCTTGAATTACACAAGGGACAGTCATTGTGAGATGTCCTCATTTGTGACAAGGACAGTCACACATGAGGACATCTCACAGTGATTGTCCCTTGTGTAATTGCCACTTGAATGTATTGCTATTGAACCACATTAATGCTTTTCTTCTTCAACAAATGAGGACAGTCACTCTAAAGACAACATGATAATGTACACTCACTGTAAGGACATCTCACAGTGACTGTCCCTTGTGTAATTTCCGCTTGAATTACATAAGGGACAATCATTGTGAGATGTCCTCATTTGTGACAAGGATAGTCACACATGAGGACATCTCACAGTGATTGTCCCTTGTGTAATTGTCACTTGAATGTATTGCTATTGAACCACATTAATGCTTTTCTTCTTCAACAAATGAGGACAGTCACTCTAAAGACAACATGATAATGTACACTCACTGTAAGGACAGTCACAAATGAGGACATGTCACAGTGACTGTCCCTTGTGTAATTGCCGCTTGAATTACACAAGGGACAGTCATTGTGAGATGTCCTCATTTGTGACAAGGACAGTCACACATGAGGACATCTCACTGTGATTGTCTGTAATGTCCCCTTTTTGGCTAACTTGGAAAACAGGAACAATTACTCCACTTCTCAGACTTACTCTATCAGATACTTACAATTAAACTAAGTAATGGAGGTTACTTAAGATATCAACCGCTATTTCAGATTCAATCACAATATGTGTGCAAGATGATATTGATACCAATATGTTTAATAGCACTGTCGGATATAATGATATGAAATATGCTATGAATATGATGTTTCCTATCACTTATAGTGATAGTATAATGATGGTATGTCTGATATAAACAATATCGATATACAATCAATAAGTATTGCTTACAGCAATGTATTTGTTGTGTCTGATATGATGATGTAATTATGCAAATGTGTAATATCGCTATGAGTGATATGTTGCTATTTCAGATTCTGAATTATATGCTTGCAACTTCAAATATTGATGCTATTTCTGACTATCCTTTCTATCTGTGCAATCATGGTGTTGTCTCTGATCTGCAATGATAAACTTGAAACCAAACTGCCAAAGGCAGATGCTCTATTGAGTATATCCAAATATGGATAAGTAAATAAAGTTCTAATGATGCCTTGAGTGACTGACGAGAATGCATTCTTATATTGTCTTTAACAAATGAAGAGATGCTATGAATGAGACGTGTCTTGTTTCTTCCTCCATGTCCCTTTGTTAAGCACACCTTTCCATAATCCGACAGTTCACATAATATTATTTCATTATTTTCTGATCATAGATAACTCCCAGATTGACTCAATATCAAATCTTTTTATGAAGGTAATCTTCCCTAATTGGTAGTGCAACCAGTAGTTAACATCCATTGTGTTTGTATTAGTTTGGTCTAACTATCATTAGTATTTAGTCAATCGATATTAACTCTTGCCTTATCCCATATTGTTATGATGATATCCAATCTTTCTACTCTGATATAAGTCGATATCATTTTCTGATAATTGTCCATTTATTGGTTGATTGCTGGTAATGGAGTTTGATCTTCAAATTGACTTCCATTCCTGTTAATACTTAAGGATACATTGTACTTATTATCCATGACTGATGCCTCATTCATCAATAGCTTGTGATATAATCACTGATGCTTTTGTGTTTCTACAAGATGTGGTTTATCTCAGACAATCGATAATCTTTCAATCCTTTAGTCGATATCCTCCTATGTGGTGTCTATTGATATAGATAGTAGAATTCAATCTAGTTTATGTTATTGTCATGATAACATAGGAAGTGATGGTGCATATTTGCTAGCGGGTCTTCATGTTTGATATTGCTTTATCGGATATGTCATTGTCTAAACTTGTGCAATTAATGATTATTTATAATATATGAATGGTTATCCTTCTTGCTTATCAATACATCTTCTGAAACCCATAGCGACCTATCCCTTATTCATATCATGTTGATCTTGACTTCATAGTATTTGGTTCATTAATCATCCTCTCATGGTATCGATGTGTAATGACTAGTGATTGTTGTATCACTTCTTCGTTCCTCATCGTGATAGATAATGCAGATGTTTAATGTAGATGTATATCGATTACAGATATTCGATATTGCTTTAAACGTTATTATTATTATTATTATATTTATTAATGTTATTGTTATTATTAAATATTATAATTAATGATGTTAGTAATATTAATAATATTATAATAAATATTATTATAGTGATAACATATTGTTTTATATTGAGAGGTTTATTAATATTATTTATATATTAAAATTATTATATCAATAATTGATTTAATATTATTACTTAATATATTATTATAATATAATATATATAATTTATTATTAATTTATATTATAATTATAATCATAATTATATTATTTATTAATATTTTAATATTATTTAATTAACATATTACTTATTATGCTAACTATATATTATTATTATCTTTTGATAATAATTATATATTATTGTTATATACCGTTAATAATAGATTATTATATATCATCTAATCATTTTATTATTATACTAAGTTCAATATGTCACGGCTCATGACATTGTCCCTTGTGTAATTGCCACTTGAATGTATTGCTATTGAACCACATTAATGCTTTTCTTCTTCAACAAATGAGGACAGTCACTCTAAAGACAACATGATAATGTACACTCATTGTAAGGACAGTCACAAATGAGGACATCTCACAGTGACTGTCCCTTGTGTAATTGCCACTTGAATTACACAAGGGACAGTCATTGTGAGATGTCCTCATTTGTGACAAGGACAGTCACACATGAGGACATCTCACAGTGATTGTCCCTTGTGTAATTGCCACTTGAATGTATTGCTATTCAACCACATTAATGCTTTTCTTCTTCAACAAATGAGGACAGTCACTCTAAAGACACCATGATAATGTACACTCACTGTAAGGACAGTCACAAATGAGGACATCTCATAGTGACTGTCCCTTGTGTAATTGCCACTTGAATGTATTGCTATTCAGCCACATTAATGCTTTTCTTCTTCAACAAATGAGGATAGTCACTCTAAGGACAACATGATAATGTACAGTCACTGTAAGTGTACATTATCATGTTGTATTACAAATGGACCTTATGTTGGTCGGGATATAAGTGCAAAAAAAAAAAGGAACATTGTCATTTGTGTTTTCAACAGCGCCGAGAGAGATTCCCTCCGCGAAATGAAGCGGGTTATCATTTGTGTTTTGAACAAAGCGGGTTGTCATTTGTGTTTTGAACAGCACCGAGAGAGATTCCCTCCACGAAATCAAGCGGGTTGTCATTTGTGTTTTCAACAGCGCCGAGAGAGATTCCCTCCGCAAAATCACAGCTACAATTTCTGAGTATGTTGGGTTTATTTTTCTTTTGTCATTATTATTTAATCTGGTATTCAGCTGTTAGAGAGCTAAAATACCTAGAAATGAGGACATATCTGTGTTGAATTTATTGTTAGCGGCTTTGGTTATTTAGAATGCTTCCCCACAATACTTAATTACACAAGGGACAGTCACTGTGAGATGTCCTCATTTGTGACAAGGACAGTCACACATGAGGACATCTCACAGTGACTGTCCCTTGTGTAATTGCCACTTGAATGTATTGCTATTCAGCCACATTTATGGGCCTGTTTGGACCACGACACACAGTAGCATCTACAGAGAAGAATATCCCAGGTGTAACAAGTTGTAAGAATATACCAACAGTTCTAAGAAGTTCCCTAGCACGTAGTAGCATCTACAGAGAAGAATATACAACATGAGGGCAGCCACTGTAAAGACAACATGATAATGTACACTCATTGTATGTGTACATTATCATGTTGTCTTTACAGTGACTGACCTCATTCAAGTGGCAATTACACAAGGGACAGTCACTGTGAGATGTCCTCATTTGTGACAAGGACAGTCACACATGAGGATATCTCACAGTGACTGTCCCTTGTGTAAGCCACTTGAATGTATTGCTATTCAACCACATTTATGGGCCCGTTTGGACCACGGCACACAGTAGCATCTACAGAGAAGAATATCCTAGGTGTAACAAGTTGTAAGAATATACCAACAGTTCTAAGAAGTTCCCTAGCACATAGTAGCATCTTCTAATTGTCTATACCACTTCACAAGGTATTGTTTGCACACATTGTTTTTGGTTCTTTTGATGACCCTTGTTTTGAAATTGCTATTAGGCCTTGTAGCTTATATGTTTTGACTGCTGGAGAGCTTCTAAAGCTAAGCAAGAAGACCATTGCACGAGTTATAGCCGCGCGCTCAGGTTTGAAAATTGTATATTTTTTAATCTAATGTATATTTTAATCCTTTTGCCATGTCATGTAATATGTCTTGCCTTGTAGCTTATATGTTTTGAAATTGCTGTTAGGCCTTGTAGCTTATATGTTTTGATTGCTAGAGAGCTTCTAGAGCTAAGCAAGAAGGCCTTGTAGCTTATATGTTTTGTGTACTTTTGACAATTTTGCTTAGTCACTGAAAGTTGTAGACCGAAGTTTTCATAGCCCAATTTTTGCTTCCTGCGAAGAACGATCATGTCAGATAATATAAGTGAAGAACCAAATAGGGAGACAATCGCTAGATTGTGGTCTAACTTGAAAAGAAAAGGTGATGGAAAATGTTATTGTCCCTGCAAAATTTGTAAGGGCTTAAACCGTAGAAGATTGCTAATCAAAACAGTTAAGAGACATTGTAGGGAGAATGGTCACATTGAAGGGGGGCATGACTATCATCCACTGGTAAGTTGTTCATTATATCATTTTAACAATTTATATACATATGAAATCACTTGATGATGACCTGAAGATCATGGTTTATTTATGTTAATCAATTTTATATAGGTTGATCTCCCCAGGGAAGTACATGATATGGAGGAACATGGGGGTGTGAATATCCAAGGTGAAGATAATGATCCCATGGAAGATGACGATCATGCGCCAGAAAACACAATTGAAGATGATGGTATAAATACATTGATCCATGACACATTTAGTCCAAGCGGATCTGATCATGATGATGATGATAGCCTTGATGTACCTCTACTTGAGAAGGCATACGAGCCCCTATACAAAGACTCCCAAACAACTCTTCTCTCTGCTGTATTGTTGTTGTTGAACTTGAAGGTTATGAATGGTTTATCCAACATAACAATGTCACGTATGTTAAGGTATGTCATATATGTCTTTATAGTTAACAAAGGGTGAATAATGTACCACTAATATTGTTTATATTAACAACTTATATTTTTTGCTGTAGATTGATAGGAGAGTTTTTGTTACCACCATCAAATATTCTACCTCGCTCATATCGAGAATTATCTGCTATTATGAAAGATATTGGAATGGAGTATCAAGCAATACATGCTTGTCCCAATGATCATATTATATATTATAAAGAACATGAATTTGCAACACAATGCCCTGTATGTCATACGAGTAGATATCGAACAGATCGAATAACAAAAAAGGTGCCTCACAAGGTTCTTCGTTACATCCCCATTATTCCACGGATGCGACAATTATTCAGGTGTACTAGCTTGGCACAATTTATGGATTACCATGCACGCAATAGAAGTCGAGATGACATTATTCGAATCCCTGCGGATGGTTCGGCATTTATGCACATAGAGGAAAAGTGGCAACACTTCAAAGAAGAACCTCGTAATCTCAGGCTTTCATTGGCAGCGGATGGTGTCAATCCATTTGGAGAGATGAGATCTGTTTGCTCGGTGTGGCCTGTTTTTGTTATCAACAATAACATTCCTCCGTGGATGTCAATAAAGAGGGAGCACATTATGTTGGCAATGATTGTTCCAGGTATTTTATCATTTTATAGTTATTAATTTACATGTACTTACAAATCTTACAGTAAAATGGTCACAATAATTATGTAATGTTACTGTTCATTCAAGTAGGTAAATATCAAGTTAAAGATATGAATGTATATATTGAGCCTCTTATTGACGAGTTGGTGGAGTTATGGAACGGTGTCACTATGTATGACGTGTCTAGACCAATAGGACAAAGACAATTTCAATTCCATGCAATACTTGTATGGACAATACATGATGCCCCAGGGCTAACACATTTTTGTGGTATGTTATAGTGAATTCAAGTTGCGCATGATAATTCTAATTATAAAAATCAACATATTTAATAATCCAATTATATCATTATCTTGTAGGTCTTCAAACAAAGGGAAAATTTGCATGTCCAGTTTGTGGTCCAAAGATGAAATCTCGTCATTCAAAAAGTTTAGGAAAGCATGTGTTTGATGAGTACAGACACTTCCTCCACAGGAATCATAAGTATCGAAGTATGGAAAAACATCTTTTCAATGGGAAAGAAGAGACTACATCAAAGCCACGAAGAATGACACCTCGCCTATGGAAGTTGGAATATAATAGAATTAATCGTCGAGGTAATGTCGTTCCACTTAATGGTTTATGTTTGTAATTTATATATTTCTATTGTGATTTTTGTTTACTAATTATGTAATTGATGATCGTGAAGGTCGTCAAGGCACTACTGACAACCTTCCAAAGGGACTAAAAAGCTATCCGAGACAATTTAGTAGGTTGCCCTACTACGAGGACCTACAAATTGTGCATTTGTTTGATCTTATGCATGTTGGAAAGAATATAACAGAGACATTGTGGAAAATACTGGATGGAAGGCGTGACAAAGAAAAAATTGTCAAAATTTGTAATGACATTCATGAATCCAATCATGCACTGAAGAATTTCATTCACTCAAATAGCAATAGAGATCAGATTAATATAAGTGCCCTTCCTTGGTTATTAACGGAGCAGCAAAGTGATGCCATAAAAGAAGTCATACGAAAAATTCGATTTCCCACAGGATTTGCTGGGAACATAAGCAATCTCATATCAAAGAAAAGTGAATTTGGGCCAGGGCTCAAAACGCATGATTGGCATACTTTCATCAAGGTAAGTTATGTTCTTCTGTATTTACAATATATTCATAAACTACGTGTACTATTCATTATGTTATGTTAGAAAATAATGAAATGATTGGTTTATAATTACTGCAGTACGTGCTACCTCTATCTCTCCCAGAGCACTTCAACAATAACATCAAACAAGTGATATATGATCTTGGAAAATACATGAGGTAAGCAGTAATATCTGTTCAATTTGTTGTATATATTTATTATATTCGCGATTTGTTTTTCTTGCTATGTAATCTATTGTATATTATTTTGTAAAGTCTCGTATTTATATATTTTTTGTGACTTGAATCTCTTAATGTAGGTGGTTGTCATCTAAAGAAATCCATAAAGAAGATATAAACTATTGGAAGAGAATAATTCCTCATTTATTGTGTGAAATGCAAAAGTGTCTACCTCCAACTTTTTTCAATGCACAAGAACACTACCTCATACACCAAGTTGAGGAGATTGAATTGTGTGGACCTGCACACACTAGGTCAATGTGGATGGTTGAGAGGCACTTGAAATCTTTGAAGGCTTTGGTTCGACAAAGAGCACATCCTGAGGGTTCTATGGTAGAGGGATACATGGTATACCAGACTATGGTGTACATTACTGAATATCTTCCTAAGTTTGCTTCAAATATCCATGTAGATCGCATTTGGGATCTCGACCCTTTTAAAAAATTCAAAGGGGAGTACTTGATGGGGAAAGGTAGATTGAGGAAAGTGATAGGTAATAAATTATAAGATGTTATTGTAATAAATTATTTCTTAATCTTCAAAATAAATCGGTTGTAAGTCGTCTATTTTTTTTTTGTACAGTTGCTCGAGAGTGGGATGCACTACATTTGTATATTGCAAACAATCTTGATTGGATGACGGTATGGATTGAACGATGTCAACATTCTGGTCACACATTAACATGGGAAGGTGTATCTTCATTGGTTAAAGAAGCTCATCGTAATGGAGATTCTAATGTTACGCAAAGGGAAATAGATTTAGCATATGGTTTAAGAGATTTCCAGGTACGTACAAAATTATTAATCACCCGTATGTTTATCAACTCACGATATAATAATTTTGACATGTTTCACATATTATTGCAGGTTAAACACCACAAGGGTATGTTCTGTAATGGTCAAAAATTTCGCGTCAAAGTGTTGGATGACACGAAGAAAACTTGTGATTCTGGAATAACTGCAGTCTTTCAAGTGACTAATATTTCATCTAGAAATGACTTAGATCCTCAAGAGTCTAAAAATCAATACTATGGCATTTTGGATGATATACTTGAGTGCGACTTTAGTTCCTTCAAATTAGTACTCTTCGTTGTCAAATGGTACAGGCTACGACTTAATCCAAATGATCCTAATAGAACTGTTATTGAACATGATAATGGATTTACAATGGTTAATACAAGGTCGTTTGAGCCAGTTGGGGATGAGCCCTATGTTCTTCCAAGCCAATGTGAACAGGTATTTTACTCAGAGGTTTCACATAAACCGGGTTGGTCATTTGTTGTTAGACATGAACCAAGAGGAAGGCTGATAAAGTATAATGCGATGGAAGAAGAAGATACCGAAGAAGTAGAAGATGATGTAGATGATGATCACGATCGACAATTATTGGATGATGTTCCTGAGACAAATTTTCATGAAGAAGAAGAAGAAGATGATGCTGCTACTGATGATGATGATAAAGATGATGTTGATGTTGATGATGATGATGTTGATGATGACGACAACGACGACGACAACGAGGACGATGATGATGACGACGATGACGACGACGATGATGATGATGATGATGATGATGATGATGATGATGATGAGGATGATGATGATGAAATTTAAAGGTATGCCATCAATCCTTAATGTATTTAATATTCATTTCTTGATAGAAATATATTTGTCTTAAATGGTTACATAGTTTATTCATTATCTATTTAAAAGCTATAAGTGTTATAATGTGTACGTTTTAATGTTTTTAATTTTTATGTGATGCTTATGATGGATGTGATTATGATTATGATGTGATTATGCTCACGATAATTGAATTACATTTGCAAGAAATTGAACCCCTTTCAAGAGCATCCCGCACAGTCTCATGGATCGACAGGTATAAGTCAATACACCTTATAGAAAGTCTATTTAATACACTTATCAATAGTAAGATTGATGTCTTCTAAGATCTCTCCCATTTGCAGGTACCAGCAAATAGGTATTTGTCAGAAGTGTCTTCCTCGAGTGAGGGAAATATAGGAATAGAAGAGGAAAGTGAGACATGCAGTTTATCTAGAATAGGGAGATTAACTAGAGGTCAAAGGACTAGAAGGAAATTCAATAAACACATGAAATTTTTCCTTGCTCAAGGGGGGTCATGTTCTTATGATGATGAGATGAAAGGCGACATCGAGGTGCCCTTGACGTACCAACATCTACAGAAACATTGGGTACCCAAGGAACTTCCTCCAATAAACATTGATTTTTGTGTTAATGAGAGGATATATCGCATAGCACCATCATCATTACATGGTTTGGGCCTATTTTCTATGGATGGCATAAAGGTGTCTTACAACAAAGTTTCTGAATTGATGGAGTATGTTGGACCATGTTACGATTACAAAAGTTGGATGCATATTGTTCAATATAAAAAAAGTATGCGTAGGTATGCACTCTCGGCAAATTATATACAACAGCAAGACAATAATCAAAGTAAAAGTGTGGCTATATACATTGATGGAAGGCCAAAAGCAACAGGGAATATTGCGGGTTTTATAAATAGTACACGACCTGGGTCAACTATAAAGCAACCCAATTGCATATTTGAGGCGCGCGAGGGAAATCGTGTATTCATCTGTGCGATAAAATCAATACGTGCAGGGGAAGAGCTGCTTATTGATTACAATTTGAACCGCATAGATACAAACGAGGCTACTATCATGGGGGTGGTACATACTATTAAACCAACTTCTAATCAATGACTCCAACATACCATTTAGTTATTAAATTTTTGGCTAACATTTTTATACTTGATCTTTGACACAGGGGCACAATATGGAGCAACCGCCCGAAGGTGATGGTGATGATATTCCTAGCTCATCTACACATGAGCAGGTAAAATTCATTGTAATTGTGCAAACTAGATAGAAGCAAAATGTTATTTTTTTTAATGTTATTTTCTTCATTGTTTTGGAGTAATTTTGATAATACTAATACTATTGTTGTCACAGAGGGCCGGTGGTCGGAGAGAGGGAAAGCAACCTGCAGTCCCTCAGGAGTCCCCCCTTGTGGACCCTTTTTTTATTGATTTAGCAGAGACCGATGACCCGATCGGTTCCATTAAAAAGCTGCTAAAGAAAATTGGGAAAGAACTTCTACGTTTGGTATCCATACATCCTCAGACTCAGAAAATAAAAGACAGGGCAGCTGAGTTGTTGCGCACTTCTGAAAACTTTAAAGTAAGTATTAATGAAATTTTTAATTATTACAAGAGTTCAATAATGGTTTTTATGTTATGCTCTTTTATGACATTAATTAAAATATGGATGCATTGTCTTTACAGAGTTATTTGCGTAATTTTGAACCCCATTCCCATGATGAGGCCGGTATTGCAAGTGGTTCGGGTAGATCACATGTTCCATTCCCCACTTGTGTTTTCCACTGAATATATATAGGAATGATCATAATCATTGACAATACATGCTCGAACAATCTTTTTTTTTAATGCTCTAACAATCTTGTCCATGCTAGTCCACGCGTTCTATATTTATGCATGCTCTAACAATTTTATTCTTCAGCTCCTTTCCATGATGATATGACAACGCCGCCTCCATCCAGGACAGCCACAAATGTCTTGCCGACTGCCATGTCAACAACACACAGCCTAAATGCACCAACTGTTGCACCATCTACTGGTACACAAATCCCTCTTTTTCTCTCTTTTGTTATGTGTTTAAGTGTTATGTGTTTACGATGTAGATCCCTTGATTGTGTTTGTGCCATGGGTGCTCTGCACCAATTTATTTCCCTTGAAGTATTATTTCTTGGAGGCATTTGATAATGGTTTTCATTTTTTGCAATAGGAGATGCAACAAGTCCCGATGCAACATCATTTCCTGGATGTTCCCGTGTTCCTAGTACGGGAACGGTGAAGGATTGCGTATTGATCATCAGCGACGATGAAGGCGTTCCCTTAAAAGTATCCAAACTTCCAGGTACTTTAAAGTTATTATTATTCTATAGTGATATAATAGTAATTTAGTTTTTGATCACTCTTCATCGACTAATGATCCCATGATTATTTTGTAGGGAATGATATTTTTTGGCGAAAACTTGGTGACGAGTGTTTGCGGATATTCGGGCCCACCATACGTACATGGTGGAACATCATATCCTAACTAAAACCCCAAACCACTATTTTGATTTCATATCATTGCTAGAATAGTTTTCCTTTTCATCAATTTCTTGAACTATATTAAAGGTAGCTTCTCTTCATTTATGAGTCTAACATGTTTTTTTTTACTTAAAAGGTGGAATAACCAAGATAAAAAGTTGAAGGATGATCTTGTAGATAGTATGACCCAGCTTTTTGGACCTCGTGCATTCGAGAGAAACAAGCTCCTTGAAAGAGCTGGTTTATGTTTGAAGTATATTAGGGACCAGTACAGGAAATATTTAGAGGTTAACCCAAGGCACGAGCGTCCGCCCTGTGTTCTTGAGGCTGAGTGGCAGGGTTTGATTTTGGATGGAAAGTATAAAGCCGACATGAAAAAAGGAATTACGCCAGTAGAGAGTAGAGCAAGGTATGTGATACTTTTGAGAATGTAATTATGTACTAATTAACCTCTAAATTTTTCCTATATTGGTCTCTAACATATTTCAAACTTTTCATAGATTGCCTGACACATCAAAGGCAACAAAGGCAAGATTAGAAAAGCACGGGACACACAAGCTCGGCTCTGGTGGTTTTTCCAAACTTCAAGCACGAGTTGTAAGTATTAGTAAATGAAAACTTGTATCAATTTTTTTATATATTGCAAGGAAATTTTTTTTGATCAAACAATGCAAGTAAAATTCACCATACCAAGAAAAAATGTAGGGGTCAGAGTTCAATAGATGCCTCACAGAAGAGGACAAGAGAATTGGCTTCCAACAAGGCTATAGAGCCGTGGCTGAACGGCTACGAGCTGAAATCAGTGTGCAAGGTTCAAATAATGATGCATCTGAGCCACAGGTAAATAAGCTAAATGAAATTTATTTCAAATTGAATACTTTACCAATTAGTCTATTTGATGTTAAGTTCTAATATAAAGTGAGTATATCTGTTTTAAGAAAGCAATGATAACAATGTGTAGGATATTGGAATGCAGCCTGACAATCCTTCTACACAATCTATGCATAATGAAGGTTCGCATGATGTGCATCCTAGTGGTGGAGGTATACATTTGCTATTAAAATTTTTATATGTAATTACAATTGGTGTTTGGATTAATGTAACATTTTGTATAGCAACTATAGAGGATCGAGGGGTCGGTGCTCATGAGCATGTTGAGGTTGAGTCTAGACAAAATGATGTGGCCAGATCAGGTAATTAAAGAGCGCCACAGTTATGTTCTTTAAAATAATTAAATACTTGTAACAATTATAATTAAATATTTTAAATTTAACTCTTTTATTTGTTATTGTAGAGGACCCCCCTTTGCAGCAGCATAGGAATTTGAGATCATCAAGAACAAAGAACAAAACAACTGATGAGGGGGGTATTGATGATAACACTGATGCTCCTCTTAGAGCTTACATAGAAAAAAAAAATAGAAAGAGAAAAAAGAAATGATTGTCATCTAAATACCTTAATTGATAATGACTGAATTTTATGTCTCAATGAATTTAATTATGTGCTAATGAATGTTCATGAATTATGTGTTTATTTTCATATTGATGAATGTTGTGTGTTAACGAATCTAATGTGTTAATGAATGTTATCATGTGATATTGATTGAATGTTACATTTTATTAATAATTGAAAGAATGAATGAATGTTAGATGTTAACGGGGAATGTAGAGTGATGTTAGGGGGAGGGGGGTGGGGCCAAATGAGCTTCCACCTTCACGTGGTTGGCCCTGTTTAGTAGAGAATATTAAACTATATTCTCGAAACAAAGTGAAGCTCAATAAGATACTAAATGAGTCAAAATGGTTATCAAGGTCCTCTATCCATAAGATACTTGTAGTCAAAATGGTTATTAATAAGATACTTGTAGTCAAAATGGTTATCTAGGTCCTCTATCCATTCCATAAGTTCTTCACCATTCAAACTTCCTCCGTGCTCTAGGTTAGTCATGAAGCCTAGCATGGACTCTCTGTCAGATAGAGCCACTATTTCAGAGCCTTTTTTGTGCATTTCCTTCAAGCACTGTACAGTGTACGGATGTGAAAGGGAGGGCAGACCAGTGTGGAAGTTAGAGTATTTATATCTTATGCTTTGAGAGTTTATTTGGTAGATTCAAGACACCTTATATCAAAGTTATTCCTTTTTCTTATCTGTTGTTCTGTCAAACCCTCATTTTTTGAGTTATTGCATTCAAATGGCCTTAACTTGCAAATAAACCATAGGATATCCTCTGTTCTTTGTAAAATGCAAGTTAAGGGGGTTTATTTTCATATTTTAAAAGCTTTGGAACAGGATACTAAGCCAGAGAATTTCAAGAGCAAGCCCTAGGTCAAGAATCTCAATGTTCTTGACTAGGAGTTGATGGATTATGCAAGATCAGAGGGTAGCGGCAAGTAAAGGACCTCAAACCTTGTTGAATCTAGATCTTTAGAGCATGGTGGACATCTTCAAACTCTGATCTTGGTTTCATGCACCCATTTTCAATGCCTTGTTTTGGAACCCACACCCAAAGGCATGCATTAGGTCTGCGGACTCAATAAGGACATTGATATGCTCTGGAGTGGAGTCAAGGTCTGGGAGTTGGAGGATTGTTAGAACATCAAAAAGGGTACTCAAAAAACATATAAGTTCATAAGGTCCTTTGTCAAATTGAAGAGTTATTGCTGCAGAACAGGTTTTGGAGACCTACTAGAGTCACTAGGTCTATTTGGACCCGTTTGGACCACGACACACAGTAGCATCTACAGAGAAGAAGTTTGGTATGCAATGGTCTTGAAACCTCCTGAGAAATTCTTGGTATGCATTTGTGTGGTGCAAAAGCTTCGTTGAAAGAGAAAAAGAAGAAAAGAATAGAAATGATTTTTTTTCTTTTTATGTCATATACTGTAACCAGCTACTTATAACTTGCAAAAATTATTATAACCATTTGAAATTGAAACTTAGTTTAATGTGAAACTGAGAACTGCTTTATTAGAGCTTTCTGTGATTTAGATTCAGACATCAAGAACATTGTTTGCCTAATATTGTGATTAATGTTTATTTATTAATATCTCATACTGACAAACAATTGATAATTGTAGGGAAAACGTCATTGGGGGTCTTTGAGGATCCACCAGAAGCCAAGGAGAAAATGTATTCAAATGCTAAAGATGGTGTAACAGTCCTTACAGCTGTTGAACCTTGCTGTCTACTTCATCTCCGATTCTCCAAGTTCAACAGTACTGTGGTATTCCTTTGGATACTTCTAATGGTAAATTTCAGACATCAAGTTCTTTTCGTATGAAACTACTACATTTGTAATCTGTAGTTTTAAAATTTTAGTTTATAAATGTTCATCAGCTTTAGTTCGTATGCTGCCATTTCAAGTATGATTAATGAAGTTACCTTTATCACAGGATGAAAGTGAGTAGTCAGCATACTGGTACGGAGCTGGCAGCATTGATACGGTGACTAGGGCATCGTTTAATGGTGGTATTGTGTTTTCCCGTATTTAGGGCATCGGCCTTTTGAAGCATTGCCTTCATCTTTCTTAAGTCTGAGTTTTAAGTTTGTTTATCTCTCTCGGCGCTGTTGAAAATACAAATGACAACGTTCTTGTTTGTTTTGCCCTTATATCCCGATGTGATTTCGCGGAGGGTTACGGCGCTGTTGAAAACACAAATGAAAACACAAATCCCTTGTGTAATTGCCACTTGAAGGAGGACAGTCACTGTAAAGACAACATGATAATGTACACTTACAGCCTGTGTACATTATCATGTTGTCTTTAGAGTGACTATCCTCATTTGTTGAAGAAGAAAAGCATTAATGTGGCTGAATAGCAATACATTCAAGTGGCAATCACACAAGGGACAGTCACTGTGAGATGTCCTCATTTGTGACTGTCCTTACAGTGAGTGTACATTATCATGTTGTCTTTAGAGTGACTATCCTCATTTGTTGAAGAAGAAAAGCATTAATGTGGTTCAATAGCAATACATTCAAGTGGCAATTACACAAGGGACAATCGATCACTGTGAGATGTCCTCATGTGTGACTATCCTTGTCACAAATGACTATCCTTGTAAAGACAACATGATAATGTACACATACAATGAGTGTACATTATCATGTTGTCTTTACAGTGGCTTCCCTCATGTTGTATATTCTTCTCTGTAGATGCTACTATGTGCTAGGGAACTTCTTAGAACTGTTGGTATATTCTTACAACTTGTTACACCTGGGATATTCTTCTCTGTAGATGCTATTGTGTGCCGTGGTCCAAACAGGCCCATAAATGTGGTTGAATAGCAATACATTCAAGTGGCAATTACACAAGGGACAGTCACTGTGAGATGTCCTCATGTGTGACTGTCCTTGTCACAAATGAGGACATCTCACAGTGACTATCCCTTGTGTAATTGCCACTTGAAGGAAAAAAGCATTAATGTGGTTCAATAGCAATGTATTCAAGCGGCAATTACACAAGGGATAATCACTCTGAGATTTCCTCATTTGTGACTATCCTTACAGTGAGTGTACATTATCATGTTGTCTTTACAGTGACTGTCCTCATTTGTTGAAGGAAAAAAGCATTAATGTGGTTCAATAGTGATGCAGAGTAGTCAGGGCTTTTAGAATATACAAATATACATCCTTAACTCTCATTCCACCAAGGAAGAAGGAATTCCAATGGTTGAAACGTGAGTTAAGGTCTTTACATCAGTCAAACCCTGAAAATGAGGGTTTGTAAACAATGCACAGAAAATTTGAAATAACTTAGATATAAAACAAAGAGAATCAATCAAACCAACTTCCAAAGCATCAGATGTCACTATTACAACTTCCAGGCAAATTTTATCATCCAACCACCATCCGTACAGCCGTACAGAGTTCGTTTTTCACCAGAAATGCACTAAAATAGGGTTATTTTTATTTTTTATGAAAGCAAAATGATTACAATACTGGTTCTCTGTCTGTCTTCGACCATTTGAAGCCTAAAATAGGCTCTCCAAACATTGGTTCAACCATCTAGGTGGTTAGAATAGTTTATCCAACAAATGTCAACTTTGCTAAGCAACTTTTAAAGTTGCATTACAACTTTGCAAACAACTTTGCCGAGAAGGTTAAAAATGTGTTGTGAAACTTTAGGAACCTTATTAAAGTTATTTTGGACCTTCAAACTTCTTAACAACATCTAAAAGACACCTAATAAACACTTACTATGCTCATTTCATCCAAGGACTCAAAAGATGCCCAAGGTTTATAAGTCACCAAGGGGTCTTGTGTCCAACAAGTGGATGTTTATAAGGAGATAAGATCAATCCTTAATATTTATTACAAACCAAGAAAACATCTAAAACTCCTATTCTAATTTATTGTCATTCAAAAAGACTCTGATTTGTCATTCAAAAAGACTCTGATTTGTCAATCAAAAGGACCTTTCACCAGTCAATCCTTCAAAGCTCCAAGGTGAAAATCTTATGTTCCAATTGATAGGATTTGACTCCTTGGCTTCATGGCAACTTCCTTCAATCATGGTGTCTTTGGCTTGCATTAGGGATGCCCCTGCATCAAATAGCAATGCATTCAAGTGGCAATTACACAAGGGACAGTACATGCCCATTAAAGTTGG
This sequence comes from Chamaecyparis obtusa, assembly GCA_027943335.1. Classification (NCBI taxonomy): domain Eukaryota; kingdom Viridiplantae; phylum Streptophyta; class Pinopsida; order Cupressales; family Cupressaceae; genus Chamaecyparis; species Chamaecyparis obtusa. The sequence goes on along the minus strand of BSBK01012454.1, from coordinate 77,398 downwards.
TGTTTTGTTATCCAGCATGACAATGGAGACAACATACTCTGTGTCAATTTTACTGATCAAATTTCCCTCCGCCAGGCAAAGCAACAATCTGGGTATGATAAGGTGAAATTTTGTAGTCCTTTTGGGTATGATAACAGTTCCAGTTTCCAATAAGATGGTTCATTTTTATAATCTAGCTTCAATTTCTCTTGTGAAAATCTTTTTTTCATTTTATGGGTGGTAAAATATAATTATTATGCTAGCGGTGTGTACTTATGGATGATAATGAAACAAAATGATAAGATTTAAGACTCTTGTTTTTTTTTTAAATAGCAATTTAAGTTTCCTTCTATTATAAATTACTGTTTTTCTATTTTTTAATGTATCTTTCCAAATCTTTTATATCAATTTTATTTATGAAATATAAATATATTAATAATGTTTTAATGTTTTTAGGATTAGTTTATATCAATTCTATGTATCATCATTCGTCATTCAATTGTCAGTATTATTAATTTAGACTGTGCAATTGTAGAACTACTCGAATATGGGTTGGATGGATACTCAAGCAGGGGAACCCTCCTCAAATATCTCAAGCAGTGAACTTGGAAAAATGTGTCCTGAAGGAACCCTTTCCATCAGAGAGATAAAAGTACAAACAAGTAAAAGAAGCAGGCTCTGCAAATATGTTTTTGAGAAGAAAAATGATAGATTATTCGAGTATGGTTCATGAGGTATATCTAAAAAGACATTTTTTTTCTTATTATAATAAAAGAGGAAGTTGTGAATGTCAAAGTTGAGTGAAACAAAAATTATTTTCATCAAATTTTATTAGGCTTGCTTTTGGGAATAGTTTCTTACAATATTGCTATTAAGATTTTTATTGTGTAGTTTTTAGATTAGGTTTATAAAATTATATTTCATGAGTAGTGATTCATATTAATCAATTAACGATACTTTTGGAAGGTATTTTCAATGTGTCAAATTTTGATATTTTTACAAGAATTAGATTGTGTAATTTTTTTAATTAAAGTCATTGACTCATATTTCATAAATAATAGTTCTCATGAATCCATCTCTTATAAGATTAAATAGTCTATTTAGGAAGTATTTCTGATAGTATGTCAAATTATGATATTACTAGTACCATTAGATTGCATGGCTTTGAAGTCAACCTCGTTGACCCATATTCTTCTCTGTAGATGCTACTATGTGCTAGGGAACTTCTTAGAACTGTTGGTATATTCTTACAACTTGTTACACCTGGGATATTCTTCTCTGTAGATGCTACTATGTGCCACGGTCCAAACGGGCCCATAAATGTGGTTGAATAGCAATACATTCAAGTGGCAATTACACAAGGGACAGTCACTGTGAGATGTCCTCATGTGTGACTGTCCTTGTCACAAATGAGGACATCTCACAGTGACTGTCCCTTGTGTAATTTCCACTTGAATGAGGACAGTCACTGTAAAGACAACATGATAATGTACACTTACAGCCCGTGTACATTATCATGTTGTCTTTAGAGTGACTATCCTCATTTGTTGAAGAAGAAAAGCATTAATGTGGCTGAATAGCGATACATTCAAGTGGCAATCACACAAGGGACAGTCACTGTGAGATGTCCTCATTTGTGACTATCCTTACAGTGAGTGTACATTATCATGTTGTCTTTAGAGTGACTGTCCTCATTTGTTGAAGAAGAAAAGCATTAATGTGGTTCAATAGCAATACATTCAAGTGGCAATTACACAAGGGACAATCGATCACTGTGAGATGTCCTCATGTGTGACTATCCTTGTCACAAATGAGGACATCTCACAATGACTGTCCCTTGTGTAATTCAAGTGGCAATTACACAAGGGACAGTCACTGTGAGATGTCCTCATTTGTGACTGTCCTTACAATGAGTGTACATTATCATGTTGTCTTTAGAGTGACTGTCCTCATTTGTTGAAGAAGAAAAGCATTAATGTGGTTCAATAGCAATACATTCAAGTGGCAATTACACAAGGGACAATCGATCACTGTGAGATGTCCTCATGTGTGACTATCCTTGTCACAAATGAGGACATCTCACAATGACTGTCCCTTCTGTAATTGCCACTTGAATGAGGACAGTCACTGTAAAGACAACATGATAATGTACACATACAATGAGTGTACATTATCATGTTGTCTTTACAGTGGCTGCCCTCATGTTGTATATTCTTCTCTGTAGATGCTACTATGTGCTAGGGAACTTCTTAGAACTGTTGGTATATTCTTACAACTTGTTACACCTGGGATATTCTTCTCTGTAGATGCTACTGTGTGTCGTGGTCCAAACGGGCCCATAAATGTGGTTGAATAGCAATACATTCAAGTGGCAATTACACAAGGGACAGTCACTGTGAGATGTCCTCATGTGTGACTGTCCTTGTCACAAATGAGGACATCTCACAGTGACTGTCCCTTGTGTAATTAAGTATTGTGGGGAAGCATTCTAAATAACCAAAGCCGCTAACAATAAATTCAACACAGATATGTCCTCATTTCTGGGTATTTTAGCTCTCTAACAGCTGAATACCAGATTAAATAATAATGACAAAAGAAAAATAAACCCAACGTACTCAGAAATTGTAGCTGTGATTTTGCGGAGGGAATCTCTCTCGGCGCTGTTGAAAACACAAATGACAACGTTCCTTTTTTTTTTTGCACTTATATCCCGACCAACATAAGGTCCATTTGTAATACAACATGATAATGTACACTTACAGTGAGTGTACATTATCATGTTGTCCTTAGAGTGACTATCCTCATTTGTTGAAGAAGAAAAGCATTAATGTGGCTGAATAGCAATACATTCAAGTGGCAATTACACAAGGGACAGTCACTATGAGATGTCCTCATTTGTGACTGTCCTTACAGTGAGTGTACATTATCATGTTGTCTTTAGAGTGACTGTCCTCATTTGTTGAAGAAGAAAAGCATTAATGTGGTTGAATAGCAATACATTCAAGTGGCAATTACACAAGGGACAATCACTGTGAGATGTCCTCATGTGTGACTGTCCTTGTCACAAATGAGGACATCTCACAATGACTGTCCCTTGTGTAATTCAAGTGGCAATTACACAAGGGACAGTCACTGTGAGATGTCCTCATTTGTGACTGTCCTTACAGTGAGTGTACATTATCATGTTGTCTTTAGAGTGACTGTCCTCATTTGTTGAAGAAGAAAAGCATTAATGTGGTTCAATAGCAATACATTCAAGTGGAAATTACACAAGGGACAATCGATCACTGTGAGATGTCCTCATGTGTGACTATCCTTGTCACAAATGAGGACATCTCACAATGACTGTCCCTTCTGTAATTGCCACTTGAATGAGGACAGTCACTGTAAAGACAACATGATAATGTACACATACAATGAGTGTACATTATCATGTTGTCTTTACAGTGGCTGCCCTCATGTTGTATATTCTTCTCTGTAGATGCTACTATGTGCTAGGGAACTTCTTAGAACTGTTGGTATATTCTTACAACTTGTTACACCTGGGATATTCTTCTCTGTAGATGCTACTGTGTGCTGGGGTCCAAACGGGCCCATAAATGTGGTTGAATAGCAATACATTCAAGTGGCAATTACACAAGGGATAGTCACTGTGAGATGTCCTCATGTGTGACTGTCCTTGTCACAAATGAGGACATCTCACAGTGACTGTCCCTTGTGTAATTGCCACTTGAATGAGGACAGTCACTGTAAAGACAACATGATAATGTACACAAGTACCGTGAAGGTAGTTGCAAGTTACGGCTGTTTCATTGCATACCCAAAACAATGAAGATGTTACGGTCCACAAAACGTTTGTGCTTGAAAGATGAACAAATAAAATTAAACTTCTAAATAACCAGAGCCGCTAACAATAAATTCAACACAGATATGTCCTCATTTCTGGGTATTTTAGCTCTGTAACAGCTGAATACCAGATTACATAATAATGACAAAAGAAAAATAAACCCAACGTACTCAGAAATTGTAGCTGTGATTTCGCGGAGGGAATCTCTCTCGGCACTGTTGAAAATACAAATGACAACGTTTCTCTACATTATCATGTTGCCTTTACAGTGACTGTCCCTTGTGTAATTGCCACTTGAAGGAGGATAGTCACTGTAAAGACAACATGATAATGTACACTTACAGCCCGTGTACATTATCATGTTGTCTTTAGAGTGACTATCCTCATTTGTTGAAGAAGAAAAGCATTAATGTGGCTGAATAGCAATACATTCAAGTGGCAATCACACAAGGGACAGTCACTGTGAGATGTCCTCATTTGTGACTGTCCTTACAGTGAGTGTACATTATCATGTTGTCTTTAGAGTGACTATCCTCATTTGTTGAAGAAGAAAAGCATTAATGTGGTTCAATAGCAATACATTCAAGTGGCAATTACACAAGGGACAATCGATCACTGTGAGATGTCCTCATGTGTGACTATCCTTGTCACAAATGAGGACATCTCACAATGACTGTCCCTTGTGTAATTCAAGTGGCAATTACACAAGGGACAGTCACTGTGAGATGTCCTCATTTGTGACTGTCCTTACAATGAGTGTACATTATCATGTTGTCTTTAGAGTGACTATCCTCATTTGTTGAAGAAGAAAAGCATTAATGTGGTTCAATAGCAATACATTCAAGTGGCAATTACACAAGGGACAATCGATCACTATGAGATGTCCTCATGTGTGACTATCCTTGTCACAAATGAGGACATCTCACAATGACTATCCCTTCTGTAATTGCCACTTGAATGAGGACAGTCACTGTAAAGACAACATGATAATGTACACATACAATGAGTGTACATTATCATGTTGTCTTTACAGTGGCTGCCCTCATGTTGTATATTCTTCTCTGTAGATGCTACTATGTGCTAGGGAACTTCTTAGAACTGTTGGTATATTCTTACAACTTGTTACACCTGGGATATTCTTCTCTGTAGATGCTACTGTGTGCTGGGGTCCAAACGGGCCCATAAATGTGGTTGAATAGCAATACATTCAAGTGGCAATTACACAAGGGACAGTCACTGTGAGATGTCCTCGTGTGACTGTCCTTGTCACAAATGAGGACATCTCACAGTGACTGTCCCTTGTGTAATTGCCACTTGAATGAGGACAGTCATTGTAAAGACAACATGATAATGTACACAAGTACCGTGAAGGTAGTTGTAAGTTACGGCTGTTTCATTGCATACCCGAAACAATGAAGATGTTACGGTCCACAAAACGTTTGTGCTTGAAAGATGAACAAATAAAATTAAACTTCTAAATAACCAGAGCCGCTAACAATAAATTCAACACAGATATGTCCTCATTTCTGGGTATTTTAGCTCTGTAACAGCTGAATACCAGATTACATAATAATGGCAAAAGAAAAATAAACCCAACGTACTCAGAAATTGTAGCTATGATTTTGCGGAGGGAATCTCTCTCGGCACTGTTGAAAATACAAATGACAACGTTTCTCTACATTATCATGTTGCCTTTACAGTGACTGTCCCTTATGTAATTGCCACTTGAAGGAGGACAGTCACTGTAAAGACAACATGATAATGTACACTTACAGCCCGTGTACATTATCATGTTGTCTTTAGAGTGACTATCCTCATTTGTTGAAGAAGAAAAGCATTAATGTGGCTGAATAGCAATACATTCAAGTGGCAATTACACAAGGGACAGTCACTGTGAGATGTCGTCATTTGTGACTATCCTTACAGTGAGTGTACATTATCATGTTGTCTTTAAAGTGACTGTCCTCATTTGTTGAAGGAAAAAAGCATTAATGTGGTTCATTAGCAATGTATTCCCAGCATCTGTACCTGCATCTCTCTTATATACTACAAGTTACTTGCCATCAGAAATTGCAGTTCCCTCACGTGACATTGATGGTGAAGTGTTCTTTTCAAAACCATCATCTGTGGTTACCAATGCTCCTATTTTAGGCAATAAGTTTGTTGCATTCCATGAGCCATTGGTCAAGTTTCTTCTACGAGCTTCTGATGCCTCAAAATCTAAGCAGTGCCTACGCATGCCTCGTTGTGGTTGATTATCATTCTGTACATGAATTATAATGAGTAATCAGTTTTGGGCCTTGGAATCTTGTATGTAACATGCACAGGCATTTCATGGCTAAATGAATCTATTTAAAAGCATCAACTTTTCTTACATGATGCTGGATACATAAGTAGAACAAGCGTATATCAAATTGGAAGCAATCAGAACTCCACAATGACATATTATTTAGAGTACTCTTCAGTTTAAGTAATAATGCATATATTGACACTGTAAAGACAACATGATAATGTACACTCACTGTAAGGACAGTCACAAATGAGGACATCTCACAGTGACTGTCCCTAGTGTAATTGCCACTTGAATGTATTGCTATTCAGCCACATTAATGCTTTTCTTCTTCAACAAATGAGGATAGTCACTGTAAAGACAACATGATAATGTACACTCACAGTGAGTGTACATTATCATGTTGTCTTTACAGTGACTATCCTCATTTGTTGAAGAAGAAAAGCATTAATGTGGCTGAATAGCAATACATTCAAGTGGCAATTACACTAGGGACAGTCACTGTGAGATGTCCTCATTTGTGACTGTCCTTACAGTGAGTGTACATTATCATGTTGTCTTTACAGTGGCTGTCCTCATTTGTTGAAAGAAAAAAGCATTAATGTGGTTCATAAGCAATATATTAAATTAATTTTTTTTTTTTAATCCACCCACGGGCGTCGCAATTGCGACGGAAACCCGTCGCAAGGCGATGCAGGCGCCCGTCGCAATTGCTTGGGAGGTCCGTCGCGATTGCGACGGCCCTCCGAAGCCATGCGACGGGGGCGCGACGGCCATGCCGCTTCTTAAATCTTAGCCACATTGCGACGGATAGGTGTCGCAATTGCGACGGATACCCATAGACGTCGCAATTTGCGACTAAAAAACAGCGACGTCTATGGGTGTTGCTATTGCGACACATGGCTGTCGCAATTGCGACACATAGCCGTCACAAAATGGCCCAAAATGTATTAGTGCTAGGGAGCTATGGATCAATTTTTGAGACCTCATTCTTGAGTGTTCTTGAATGTAATGATTCATAGAAGTGTGGTCACACATTTTCACCATACAGTATGTCATTCCTAGCTAACTCAGCAAAAGTTATTCCTAGCACTCGGCACTAACTATACTCGGCATCAGTTGAACTTCTTTGTCACTCAGTAATCATTGATATATGTAACTCGGCAACAACTATACTTGGCATATTACAAACACATAGTGACCATGACTTTACTTGGCAGTACTACTTCTCGGTAAGTATACAATATAAAACTTGACCTTTACAAAATGACTCAGTCGCAGTGATGACCGATCATCATTGCCAAGATATATGACTAAGTGTGAAAACACTAATGGTCAAAAAAACTATAGAGATCTACAAGCTATTGTTATAGGCCGACATGTTGAGTTAAATGTTTGTATACATTTGTAAGCCGACTTGTATGGCATTTAATTATTTGTTTAGGGAGTTAAGGGTTTCATCTAGCCAACTTGTGGTTGATGATTAGTATTTATAGGATGTTTGGGTAGATGTTTAGGGAGATTAGAAAGAGATCAGAGATCATTAGGAGATCAAATAAGTTCATGACTTGGAAGACTTAGGGAATCAGATCCGAGGTTCTGAAAGCTGAAGTTGGCAAAGTTGTGGAAAAGATCTTGCATGATCTTGCAGATCATATTGATATCTGATAGTTGTTTGTAGTAGAGCTAGTGGTTGCACACTTGGAGACAAGGAGATTGCTTGGAGGCTTGCAAGCTCAAGTTTAGATCTACCTTAGGGTTTCCATTAGCTTCTGATTATCTTCAGAGCTGAACTAGCTAAGATTGTATTGGATCTAGTTGTGGATCTTGCATAATTGTTTTCTATTTGTAATTGGCCCTAACCTGGAAGGCCTTATAGCCAGGCATGTTAATGAAAATTTCTTGAAACAATTATTGTGTTATCTATTGTGTTGAGTATTTTGCTATGTAATTCTATTGGCTGCAAGGTTTGGACTATCCTTCATTGGATCCACCATCCTTGACTGCATCAAACACTCAGAAAAGTATAGTTAAGACCTTCAACCCAATAAGTATTATCACATCTATTCTTATCAGTTAATCTTATTTATCCTTTTCCTTTCACAACACATGGTTCATCATTACCAAAATTAACACTTCTACATTTGTAATGATTTAGGGTTTCAAACGTACTTTTATCACCAGTCATGTGATGTGAGAAACCACTATCAATAATCCATTTATCACCTTTACTCACATATGAAATAAGTGCAGTTTTATCATCTTCATCAGAATCATCTTTCATAGAAACATAAACAACTTCTACATCACAACCATCAGATTCACTAGTTTCACTGACAGTTTCTTCTTCAACAAATTAACAAGATTTCTCACCTTTGTCTTTGTAGTCCTTGTACCTTCTATGATCTCTATCATTTCTTTTGTCTTTATACTTTCTTTCCCTTCTTTCATCTTTGTTATTCATGTCAGGGCATCTTGCTGCAATATGGCCAACTTTGTTACATGAAAAAACAAATTATAAGAAGTTTACCTTTGAATTTTCATTTTCCTCTTGATAACCTTATTTTCATAAGTGCCTCAAGATCATCTAGATCATCATCAGAAGTATCATTGTCAATATCGTTGTTATGTCACTGTTCAGAAATCTTTATTTTCCTTTCTTAGACTTATGAAGAACCATTTGAGACTTGAATGCAGATTCAATGTTGTGAGTAGTGAAATTATTGAAATTAGACAGTTGAAAAGTGGTAAGTCTACCAACAAGACATTCCAAAGTTAGGACATTACCAGGAGTACATCTTGATTCTTGTATTGCAAAAACTCTTATAGCATAGATAGGAAGTAGGGTTCTCAAAAATTTACTAATAAAAGTTTCATCATTAATGTTTCCATTAGCTCCTCTAATAGCATTTACTACCTCTTTAACTCTACCACAATAATGAACAATGTTTTCACCTTCAAGAATTTTTATTTCATCAAACTTACCTCTCAAGATTTCAGATTTGGCTCTCAGCACATTTGTGTCCCCACAATATATAGGTGCTAGTGTGTCCCACATTTGCTTTGCATTAGTAAAATTCTTGATGTCTTCAAATTTAGGATAGCTTAGGGATGATGCAACCTCCAACATTTCTTGATTGTGTTGTTCTTTTTTCTCCATCTCCTCAGCTATCATAGGTGTAGCAACTAGTACATAATCATTTTACAGATAGTGTTTTTTTGAATCACCAATACTAGTTAAGTGAAATTTCATCAAACTCTTCCATATAGGGAAGTTCTCCTTGTTCAGCTTTGCTACCTCCTTTTTGTACATCTTGATCATTAGCTTTAAGTACCTTTAAAATTTCTCCTTAAAAGAACCAACAGCTCTAATACCAATTGTTAGAATGATTTTAGAATAATTGAGAGGGGGGTGAATTAGTTATCCTCAGGTCCAGATGTACCAACAAAACTTTTAAACTCTTCAACAAACTTAGATCTATTCATCAATTCACTCGGTCTCTATAGAATATATCAATAACATAAAACTTGCAGTCCACTATCCAAAAGTAATCAAATTGCAGAATATAAAACTTTCAACAACAAATGAAATAACATTCACACAAGTATAACACCATGATTTAACGTGGAAACCCAATATGGGAAAAACCACCAGTAACATGCTACTAAATTTTTACTCGTATGAAGTGAGCTCTATAAGAAGCCAACCCTATTAAAGGTTTACAATACACACTATTAGGTGTGACCCTATTAAAGGATTTAATCACCCTGTTAAGAGTGGGCTGGTTAGAGGGCTTAAGAACATTCCATTAGAATGTCACCTTGATTAAAGGGTTTACAAAATGTCTATTAGGTCAACCTTGATTAAAGGATTTTAACTAATATAATGGTTAGAAAGTAATAGTAGGTTCTGATATGAAATATACAACTCACTTTGCAAATATAGATCCAATATGCTCATATGCTGATTTACTGACTGACCTTCATTACCATCTCCATCTTTGATCTACTCAGAAATCCCTTCAAGAAATCACCTCAACTCTATTCATATCTCCTTAGCCTTCTTCTTAGATTCGTCAATCAATAACATCAACCTCTTCCATACATACATAACCTCACAATTAGGTCATCCTTATACCCCCTTGATCAGATAGATTAATCTTTTGTCGCTTAATCTCTTCTATAGATCTTAGGTTTAGATCAAATTTATCAAATCCTTCCATCATTTTGTTCTTGTTCTTATCCTTCTAGATACTTCTCCAAACTCCTCCTTGAATCTATAAGAAAATGGTTTACCATGCATTAAATTCTCCATATCATTCATTAATAATGTCAACACATTTTACATATCCCAAGAATTCAACTATGTTGGCTGGGAATCTCAATTCCTTCACAAACTATAAATTATTAACACTCAGTCAATACTATGTTCATCTCCTCAGTCATCACTGGATAACTTGGTCATCACTAAAACTTTTCTTCCGAGCAAACATTGTCTTCACTTAGTTAATTCTCTAATACTCGACAATTACTGATGATCAATTGACACTAAAATTTACTCGACTTATACTGGCACTCGGTCAACACTAGCATCACTCGGCTTAAACTAAATTTATTCTATTTTTCTCAGTTAAGCCTATGCTTCAAATCTATTGACATCTTCACTTAGTGTTAAAGATAAACAACACATTACCTTGTCAATGTGCAAACTAATCAAGTACCCATTGTAGTATCACATAACTCAACCTTTCCTTAGGTCCTCTTGTTATCTCTCTTTTCAAATCCTCTTCATCAAACAAAAGATTCTTACTAGTTAAGGTTTGACGCCAATGACAATATAACAATTGTTTCAATTATAGTTTCCAACACAAATATTGGTGAAATGCTAATTGTATTCCTCTAAATGTGAGAACTCTTCGAGTACTAATTATAATAAGAATAGGGATTAAAAACATATATTATTGGTGTAACCTATTCTACATTATTTAGTTGTTGAATAGGGGCAATAATGACTATATTTTAAAGAAACAAAGATGGGAAACATGTATAGTAGATAGGAATTTGAAACAAATGACAAGGAGAAAAGAGATTAAGAGGTGGTACTATTGTGGTCCCACAACCATGCTCCCCTTTTAGCCTTTTTTTTGGCCACAGGGGCCCCCCTTCTGCTTTCTACTTGTTTTGCTTCTTGTCCTTGGTTTTTTGTCTTTGGTTGTTTGTTGTCTATTTTTGGCCTTTTCGGCCATGTCGTGCTTTCGCACTTTCAGATGTCTAAAAGTGTGAAAAGGCTGGAGGAGTGAAGGGTTAGAGCACCACTCATTTTTTGGACTTCTTGGCCATGGCACCTTTTTTGGACTTGTCGAAGGTTCAAAATTTCAGAGGTCCGACCCCCGTAGGGGAGTCAGCCTTTTAGAGTTTCGGCCTTTTCGGTGGTTTGACACCCCCGAAAGGTTGATTGTCTAGAGTGATGATGTCAACCACTGGGGTGACCTATATAAGGAATAAAGGGTTTTAAACCCTCACTTTTTTGCTCTCGCTCTCTCGTCTTCGAAGCTTTTCATGCTGCTTGTTCATTGTCTCCTTTTTTTAGCCTTCTTCTTAGGTCGTCATCCTCCAACCTCCTATTTTTGAGGTTGGCTTTTCCCTCCTCTCCTTTCCTTTTTCTTTTTACATTTTTTTTTGGGTCATAGGTTAGGGTTTCTCATGTTTCGACCTTTTCAGCCTGTCATAGCCTAGGGTTTTTCTTGTTGGGCCTTTTTTCAGCCCTTTCCCTTTGGTCTGGGTTTTTTGCATCAGCCTTTTCAGCCTTGGGGATCGCCAAGGTAGTCACCTTGCATCCTCTTGGTGAGTTTGTCATCAAACTCACCGTCGGAATCATTTTCGAGTCTGACTATGAAACCCTAGTTTCAGACCTTCAGGGTCTGAAACTTTCAGCGTTGGCACAGAGATGTTTTTTTTTCTAAGTGCTGGGGCATCTTTCAACATTTCAATTTTATCACACACTGAAACATCCCTTTCTTCTGAAATGTCGAAAGGACCACATTGCCATGTTAAGTGCGGCTTCAAAATTTTTAGCCTTTCTAGCCTTTCGCATGCCAAATTTCTCTCTCCCCGGATCACTGAAACTCTTCAAGTACATGCTACCAAGGCACCTCTTTGGTCATTTTGGCCATTTCATCCTACGAGATGTTTCCCACCTACGACTCACTGAAATGGCTGAAAGAGGGTATTTTCAAAGTAGGGCCACAAGCTTCTTTTGGCCTTTTCAACATTGTCAACCTTTCGGAGGTCTCATACCCCCGAAAGTTTGAAAGGCTGAAAATACCTTTTGTGGCCCTTTTTGAGCTTAATTTTGATAATGTACTTTGCTTTTGAAGTTTTTTCTATCGTGTTATTGATCCATGGCTTCTTCTCTTTGCAGATATGGCCAAGAAAGTAGTAGCATCACCTACAATGAAATATCAATTCAAAGGGTACCATCTGCCTTCCAGGGTGACTAACTTACATGCAGACATAATAGACACAAAAATAAAAAATGTGACCTGGAATGATTATCTAAACAAATGTGCTGAACCAGTAGGATGATTAGAGGACTGCACTTCCTTAGAACACTACTCACTGGTGAATGCAGTAGCTCACCCAATCTCTATCCTGTCATCAGACTTAATCAACACATTGCCCAACCATTATGTGCCCGATGAGCACATGGTAAAAAGAAGTGTTGGTGAGGTAGTTTTGGACCATAGGCTAGACAACATTGAAGATGTCTTCCATTTTCTGAAAGGGGTGGATAAGTTATTTAACTTCCATATCAACAAAGGAATGGAATTCTATAACAAAGATGTGCAATGAGCCCATAACATAGTAAACAATGAGTACCTCATCCAGGCCATGCCCAAAAATAGACTAGATAGAATTGACATGAGGAGAGGATATATGTAGGAAGATATTTAGGCTACCATAACCATGATCAGTAGGTTGTATGGGTTGGAAAAGTCTTCACAGTTGGATTCATGGATAATCTTATTAATCTAGAAGATAAGAGAAAGGAAAGTGAGGTTCGATTAGGCCTCTATTCTAAGTGATAATCTTGATGAGAAACTAGTGTAGGTAAAGATGGATCCTCATTTCTACATGACATATTATGTCATGTACCTGCTAGCCACCAGGGCAGTTTACCCAAGATTGATCAAAGTTGGGGCAATAGGAGAATATAATACCTAGCCATTCACACTATATCCTCAACTGGTGAGGAAAGATTTCTACACGCATAATAGCCCAGACTTCAGAATAGTCAATGATGCCTTCATATTCACCATCATACGCTCCATTGAGGGAGACTATGCCAAGAGGTTATCCACAGAAGCAAAAACAAAAGTAAAGGCCCTTGGGGCATTCTATATAGAGTTACGGACCTTCACCTACATTCGGGTGGCAGGAAGCACCCTGGCACCCAAGAAGTTACCAAGATATGCTTCTGATAGGGTAGTTCTCCTAGAGATAGCCAAGTAGTTATTTGACACGCATGAGCAGATCAAGCATAAGAAGAAGCATTGTTGGGACTTTCCCATTTCCATCGGCCCCCACTGCATGCTAGACATGAAGGTCTGCAAGTCTTTGGCTGGAGAATGGGATGAATTCCCACTGTTAACCTACAATCTGGTGAGACCTCATTTTGATCCTATCAGTACATACAACCACATAATGGGGAGACATTACGTCCATGAACTACATATAGAGGACCATTGGGAAAATTATGTAGATGATTATGAAGTAAGATTCTGTGAATATTGTCGGATGAGTTTGGAACTGGCACAAGGCACTCTCTCATTAAGGATTGTGTAGAAGGTGGTGGATGCTAACTCTGACAACATTTTGGATTCTATATATAACACGGACAAGGTGTACACAAGGGCTATCCTAAATGCGGAGATAGATCAAGATAAAAATGTTAATATGGAATCCAGAGCCTGACATGTGGTCAAGTTAACCAAATCATGGGTTTCCCACCCATTCCCAATGAAGCTGGTCCCAATGAAACAACTCCCGGATCAGCCCTCTCCAGAAAAGAAGAAGAAGAGAGAAAAGGTTCTAAAGCCACAATTCAAAGAGGATGTTCCTCTAAAGCTAGAAACTGTATATCAACATGAGGGTCCCACTACATATGGTCTGATTACTCACTCTAAGAAGGTCAAGACCATAATGATAGGGAACATTGCGCTGCTAGATATGCCTTCATCCAGCAGCCATGATTCTCCAAACATGGCCAAGAAAACAAAGTTCAAAATCATAGGACCCAAGTCGGTCGGAGTAATCAAGGGTCATGTCTACAAGAGAAAGAAAGGCTCAACACCCACACAAATGGATACACTGATGGAGGAAGATGAAGATGAATTGGATGAAGTACCCCTCAGAAAGAGAACCCGGTCTACGAGATTCATGAAGAAAAGGAGAGTAATGGAGAATGATCCTGAGGACATTGGAGGGGCTACTTAGGAAGAGCTAGTAAATATAGATGCCCTTGGTGATGATGAGTTTGACATCACAAATTTCATAGGGCTACATGGTTTTAAAGAGTCTGAGCAGCAGGTTCCCACTCAATTTATGAGCCTTTTTAGTGGCATAGAAGAGGACATATGTAACAAAAGCCTCAAGAAAAAGATGATGTTTAGATGGCCAAGGCCCAAAAGGAGACTGCAAAGCCAGATAAAGACTCTTCCATTAGGGTCACTTCTGAAGATGACTTAGTTACATAGGTCCCATTGGTTTCATCCATTCCACCTCTGCCTCCACCTTGGCATCCAACTCCACCTTAATTTATGCTTCAAACGTCTCCTACCACTCCACTTTCCACTCCAGTACGAACCACTCCGCTGCCCCAAAAACCTTCCTCATCCCATGTTTCCCTTCCAACTCCACCTCCACTAGTTCATTCAACCACTCCCCTTGTGTCTCCTACACCTCCCCCACTTAATATGCCTAGAGCTCGCAGGAACAAGAGAAAGAAGTAGAGGTCACTGGTGAGGAGAAGATGGAAGAGGGTAACACAAGATCTGAAGAGCCAGATGACAGAGGGGAATAACAGGCTGAAGAAGAGCCGCACATGGTAAAGGAAAGGCAAACAACTGATACAAAGGAACAAATGGTTGATGAACAACATACAACTGATGAAGAGGAACACATGTGGAGGAAGGTGAACAAAATATTGGAGATGAATAGGAAACAGAAAAGGAAAAGGAAAGTCAAGAGGAAATAGGGATAGAACAACTAGCAACTTCTTCCACATTGGCTGCTCCTTATGATCCATTGAATGCATTCTTGAAGCCCACATGGTTTACCAAAGAAATAAAACCAAGGGTCAGAGTGTACACAGATGATGAGGCTAATATGACTGCGCTAGGGCAAGCCTTTCACTAAACAACATCAATTGCCCGAGCTAGAACATTGTCCTATGTAACACAAGATCAAGTGGGTAGGTGGAAGGCATAGGTGGTTGTTCCCACAATGGATGTCAGTACAAGTGAGATCACTCTAGATGACTATGTGTTGGAGGAGGTAGACTTGGGGGAGCCCACCAGAGAAGGTAGAAAAACCTTGGCTACTTTAGGACTGAAGCATGCTCTCAGCTTCATGGATAAAGATGAAGAAAGGATAAAGGCTCTAGTAGAGAAAAATGAATCTATGAAGAGATTCATTTGGAAGATAATAGGTCCAATTGACCTAGATAACACCGAGGCCTTATTACAAGCAATTTTGGAGAAGAGAGGGGAAATAAATATAGATGTTCCACATTCTTTTGTACAGGCTTGTGCCGATTGGAAGTTGGATTTTGAGCAGTTTGCTAGTCTATCTCTCAGGAGGATTCTAAGGCCCTTTCGAAGCATTTTGGTGGGAATAACTTCCTTGATGGAAATCATGAGTGAGGAAAATGGTGTAGAAGAAACAATCCTTAACTGGCAAAGGGTATTGGATGAGCTGACAATAATAAGGAAGCAATGCTTCCAGGTCTTGGTGAAGATATATGAAGGATCGGAGCTGGACAATTTTGAGCAGTGGATTGAGGAGATAACAATGGCTTTGGCCATATTTGAAAAGGTCCTCAAGAGATTAAACAAGAAACAAGATAGTAGCACACTTTTTGCAGAAGAGTTGCAGAAGTTCTTTGAGGGTCTGGACCTAGATCTATTTGATGAAGGAGATGAGAAAAATATGTATTCAGTGAATGATATCATAAATCAATACCTAGGGATATTTCAAGGAGTGAAGACTAAAGAAGACCTCCAGCATATATTTTATCAGAAGGAGGAGATTCAAAAAATCCTATCTCGCAAAGAAGAAATAAAAGGTTTTGCAAAAGAGTTGGTTGACTTCTGAGATAGGCAAAAAGAAGTGCTTGAAGGGATTAAGATACCAAACTTTGATGAGGTGCTAGAGATTGTGGATAGATTCAAGAAGGCACATCCAGAAGTGCCTCCCAGCCAGTGAGCATTCAGTCCCAATCTAGCCAAATTTTCTGTACAAAAATCCAGTTTTGACACGTAGTCATTTTTGTAGAGCTTGGTTTTTGGCATTTTGGCCCTAGGGATTTTTCAGCCACCAACAAGTCCAAAGTCCATAATTTTGGAGGTAGAGGACTTAGTACTTAGTCAATTTTGGGCCTTGAGTTTTTCAGACCAACTATTGAGATTTGTGCATTTTTTCTCACATCTAAAAGTTAACTCCAGTTGTCTCAAAGATCATTTTCCAGTCATCTGGGCTTCCTTTTTGGGATCATTTGTGAATGATTTTGGGATCTCTTCCATTCAGGTCCACGTGGAGAAGCCAGAGCCAAGGATCAAGGTAGAAACATAAATATTATCAAGTGCACGCACAAGTTCTAGCTCCATTTTGAGTTATCTAATGCATAATTTATTCAAAGCTTTGTAATGCATGAGGTTTAATTTCATGCTAAGATAGTTTAGCTAAGCTTTGGCAGTAGTTTCTTTAATGCAACCTTTAGTTTAGATTTACTTTCAAGTTTTAGTTGCAACTAAACCCTAGCTATGAAAATAAGAGCCCATCTCTATAAAATGTAATAAAATCATGTAATGAGGGTCGATTTGATTATTAATATAACATATATAGTTGGTGCTTCATTCATGGTGTGATTTATCTACTATCTATGTGAAATTTGTGAATGTGTGAATTGCTCATTCTTTATTTCAAAGAGCCAATTTATTGTTTAATGGTTTTAAGTCTATGATCTTTTAATTCGGTGTTTGCTGGTACTGCATTGCTGTATTGTGATGAATTTTTGAGAAGATTATTCTTTGGTGCTTGAAGATTAACTTGTCTCACGTGTGCCCACATCTGGGGTGGTTTCATGATCTAATGATTTTTGGCTTATCATACGTTTGCATTTGTTTGATTCCTTTGATGATTGCATCCATTTAGCTAAAGATTGTGACATGATATGACCTCTATTTTGTGGGTTTCTTCATCTTCTTGGTTATTTAATTTGCAAGGTGGTGTGATGCTAGCATATGTCCATTAGGTTTCTTTTTAGCAATTTCATTCAAAATATCTTGTTACCCTACATCTTCTAACCCTCCTTGCAAATTATTTTTAGTAGATTAATTAAATGAGCATTGTTTCTATTCCTAAATCTGAAAATCGTACCAAAAAAAAGAGATATTGTGGAATCCTAAAGTTTGTTTTGCAGTTTCCCTTGAGAGAAGAACCATCAAAGGCCTCCTTGTTAATAGATTCATATTTGTCTTCTATTGAGCTATCCAAGCGGTTGAGACCTAGCCAGAAGGAATGTTGAGATTGATTCCATCAGTCTTCCAAGAGGGGAAGTTGCTCACGCAAATTCCTACCTATTGTCTTCATTTAAAAATGATGCTCAATATAAGTGGTGCTAGAAGGAGGGTGCTCAAAAGGGACACCCCAAAATATTGGATCATTCTCTCCCAAGAGGTTTCAATGAGTCCTTATATCTTCACCCAACAAAGGGGAGTTCCTTGAACTTACAGAGTTTCGCAAGCCTCGCAGCAATAGAACAAAGCACGGAGAAGGTACTTCAAATCATCTGAATCTTCCTCCATTTCCAACCATTGCTGCCCTGCCTACTGCTCCTCCACCACCAACTCCAATGGAATTTTTCAAAAATTCCCAAAGTTCACCATTGAACTTACAAGGATAGCTCCATCAGTTGCCCAAAAATCCTGAGAAATTCTGCCCACACTTCATCTATGGAGAATCTAGGATAGCAGAAGAACACATCCGCACCTTCAACGAATTATGCAATCGAAAAGAGATTGCTCATCAAGATGTCATCTGCCACCTCTTCCCCTACACATTGGGGGAATTTTCATATAATTGGTATTTGAACTTGCAACATGGGTCTATTGCCACATGGAATGAATTTGAGATGAAGTTCCTTAATCAATTCAAATTATATGTGGATCCGATAACTATCCATCACCAGTTCATTTCAGTGAGGTAGGACCTCAATGAATCCATTGCCATGTTCAAACATCATTTTCATAAAATGTATTAGAAGCTTGAGGCTCCTTACACCATACTGGTTGGGGCTACCATACAAGTGTACCTGCAAGCCTTAGACCCGTTAACATCTATATTTTTGAAAAGGCTGCCACTAGGGGACATAGATACGTTGGAAAAGGTATGTAATGAAGCCATCACATTTGCCCAAAAAATGGACCTGCAAGCGGGGGGAAATTATGGCATTCCACGAACACTAGGGAACATTGCTATGACCAGTCTGTTCGTAGAAAATAATCAAGTTCCAGTGCAACAGGCACCGAGGCTCAACCTGGTACCTGCTCCATATGTTGTTGCCCCACCACTTGCTATCACATACCCAGGGTATGATACACATAAGGCTGCCTTGTGTGAACAAAAGGTTTCTATCCCAAATGATCTAGACCATGAGATAGTGAATGAATTAGACGCTATGAAGAAGACATTGTCCCAATTAACTGGAGAGATCACCTAGATGAAGCTCAACCCCTCTCTAAATCAAGTAAATTACCAACGCCCAGTTGCTGCCCTGAATACCTACTCTCAAAATCAGAATTGTAAATATGGAAACTACAGCAACAACAATAATAACAATGGAGGAGGTTATGGGAATGGCTCTCAAGACAAATAGTTTGGACAACAACAGACAAACAGAACATGGAACACACACCTGAATAATGGGAGCATACCCACAAATAATGCCAACTTCTTCATTTCATCGGAAGCTAACTCTACCCAATGCCCTAGCATGCACTAATTGGATTATGAATATAGGGGTGAGTCTGATAACCAGCAAGCCCATGATCCTGAGAGTTCTCAAACTCACTTCAGTTCCATGGTTTTCGACTCATATTATCCAAGTATGGGGGGAACCCAAGTGGATAACGCTACGGAGGAAGAATTTGTCTTCCCATTCAACCAAGACAATCAGCTGGAGTATTCTGAGGTCCATGCTTTCCAGAACAATAATAGAATTACCTACAACCTAAGGAACAAAAGAGAACCTCTGACTGATGGCATTTCCCTAGGTATGCGACCTACTCTGCTAGATCCAAAGGCCAGCAATAATCCTACACCCCTGAGGGGACCCGATGCCATTGTTGTTCAGACAACACAACACCAACCTACTATGTTAAAAAATCTAGTTTGGGCCAAAGAGAAATATAGTGCAGTAGAGGAACTAAAGAAAGTTAGAACAAATATGTCAATGTATGATATGCTGCAAAGTTGTCCCACTCAAAGAGAGGCTCTCTTGAAGTCCCTGGATCATTCCAAATCAGCCTCATCTAGAAATAATACCAGGAATGTATCCAACATGAATGCTGCAGAGGCAATGCTGACTATGTTCAAGGATAGGGTAGAAGTATCCCCGTTCTTGCTTAGCCTCAAGATATTTGGAAGGAATTTGCACAACTATTTGATTGATTCAGGGGCTTCATGTAATGTGATGCCATTATCTATATGCCAAAGGTTGGGAATGAGACCCTAGTCGACTAACAGGGTGGTGATCCAACTTGACAAAACAAAGGTTAGAGTCATCAGAGTCTTAAAGGATACCTGCATATAATTGATAGCTGGCCCTAGAATCCAAGATTGCATTGACATACATGTAGTGGACATCCCAAAAACTTATGGCATGCTTCTCAATATAGAATGGACCTGGTCTTTGAGAGGATGGTTCTCTATGGAATTTACCCAACTTTGATTGCCATGGAAAGGGATCAATAACCAGATTAAGATTGATGTAGAGCCCAAGCTCAAACAAATGATAACTGAGTACAATGCCCCAAATGAAGTCTTATTCTCACAAGTTGATTTGGAAGTGTATCATTTTGATGAGGCATTTACATTCCATCTCAAGGAAGAAGAAGTCTTGAACAATAGCCCTCTCCAGGGGTTAGTGAGTACCTAGATCCCTAAGGAGATTCTCATAGAATCCATAAATGGCATGATGAGAAACATGAGGCATCTTGGCCAAGACGGTGACCCAAACATACTGATGCTACCAAGGTATTATCGTCTTCATCAAACAAACCATTCTGAGTTTACATGCCAAGACTGCCAGGAGGCAGTAGCCCAAGTAATGAGTCAGATGTCCAGTGCATCTAGGGTTACAAGGGATGCAATGACACATTCAAGTGAGGATGGATCTCCTCTTAGAAAATAACCTCAGGGTCCCATGGTTGAATGCTTTATACAAGAGGAGTGGAGTTCTTCTGATGACGGCTGCCTACCTCCATGTCATGACATTTGGTGTGATGCCAAGGCTAAGAAAAAGATGAAGTGGGTTCTACTTTCAAAAAAAGAATATCCAAATGAAGGGAAATTGGAAGTTCTGAATACAAAAGGCCTATCGTCACCCACAGTTCCCATGGAACCCCAAATCAAGACACCCCTACCAGAGGTGACTACAGAACCCCAAGTTAAAACATCTTTCAATAGGAATCACTCAGTCTAGAAACTCTGGTTCAATGGCTCCAAGTGTAAACAAGGGGCAGGGGCTAGGATTGAATTAGTTAACCCTTGAGGGGGTTCATATTACGCTGCCTACCAACTACAATTCTACTGCACCAACAATGTTTCTGAGTATGAGGCTCTAGTTCGGGGTCTCCTCTTGGCACACGAGAAGAAAGTGAAAGAAATAGTAGTAGAAGGTGACTCACAATTGATAGTCTGAAAGATCAAGAGCCAATTTTCCTGCACCAAAAAATGATTGGTCTCATACCGCAACCACATCTGGGACCTAATCGAAGATTTTGAAGCCTTTAACATTCAAAGCATCCCAAGAAGAAAGAATACTATCATCGACGCTTTAGCGGTATCTGCAAGTTCTCTACAACCGCTAGAGAAATCCAAATTGAAGAAATTCTTCATGGAACTGTGGCTGTACCGGCTATCCCCGACAACATCAAAAACTTCCAAGTATTTCAAGATGATCAACAAATATTGGAATTCATTATGAACGCAGGGATCTTTGACAAGAAGAGCATTGATGAAGGAGAGGATGAAATAGAAGAGTCAGACAACTTAGGGATTTTGAACTTGAAAACCAATTCCATTCCAAAAGGTATGGTAGCTATAGAGAGAATTTTTGATAAAGATGAACATGCTCGGGAAAGAGGGAAAACACCAGTAGTGGGCAGAGATGATTGTGAGCCCTACAACTTGAGTACGTAACTTGAACCCAGGGAAGTCTGCATAGGTAAAGTCGACACACCAGAAGAAAAGAAATAGATGGTAAAGTTACTCACTGAATACAAATATATCATAGCATGGTGCTATGAAGATTTGAAAATTGATGATCCTAGTGTTATCATTCACAACATTCCTTTAAATCCAAATGCTAAACCTTTCCGCCAGAGACAAAGACTAGTGAACCCTATGATTGAGCTAGTAATCCAAAAGGAGGTGCAAAAGTTGCTCGACGCCAAGATAATTTTTCCCATTCGGCATTCAACTTGAGTCACCAATCTTGTCCCTATAAGGAAGAAAAGTGGAGAGGTTTGGCTTTGTCTGGACTTCAGAAACTTGAATTGGTCCTCTCAAAAGGACAATTACCCATTGCCATCCCTTGATGAAGTGTTGCAGGTAGTCAATGGTTTTCAGATGATGTCCTTTCTAGATGGCTACTCAAGGTACAATCAAGTCATGGTAAAGGAAGAGGATCGCCTAAAGACAGCCTTCACAACTAAGTGGGGAACATTTTCTTATCACCGTATGCCATTTGGGATAATCAACGCGTGAGCCACTTTCCAATGGGCTATGGATGAGGCATTCAAGGGTCTAGTCAACAATTGCATTGTTGTCTATATGGATGATCCCACTATTTTCTCCAGGAACTATGTAGACCACATTGAAGATCTACGAAAGCTCTTGAAGAGGTGTCGATGTTATGGGATTTCTTTAAATCCTAAGAAGTGTGTCTTTGGGGTAACTCAAGGCAATCTTCTTGGGTACATCATATTTGAGACAGGCATCTCAATTGACCCCGAGAGGGTCAAAGCTATCCTCAAATTGGTTCTGCCAAATGGCAGGAAGGAGTTGAAGTCCTTCTTTGGGAAAATCAACTTCGTTAGGAAGTTCATCAGTAGGTTTGCAGAAATAGTGCATCCATTAAATGATATGTTGAAGAAAGATGCTAAAATTGAATGGAGCACTTAGGCTAAAGAGGCTTTCAAAGAAATCAAGACGTCCATCACCACTGCCCTAGTCTTGGTCAGCCCTAATTATCTCCTGCCATTCAATGTTTAATCCTTTGCTTTAGAAAATTCATGTGCAGGAATCCTCACACAGAAGAAAGAAGGAGAAGATGAAAAACTAATAGCTTTCATGAGTTGTCCCCTAAAAAATGTAGAGCTCAAATATCCAAATCTGGATAAACAATCTTTTGCCTTGGTTAAGGCTATTAAGAAATTCAGACACTATCCTTCGGAGCAAAGTCATTGCTATTGTTCCAGATTCGGCAATCAAGTCTTTGTTGATGCAAAATGAACTAGGAGAGTGAAGAGGAAAATGTATGGCAATATTTAAGGAATTTGACATTAAGATCCAACCAATGAAATTGGTGAGAGGTCGAGGCCTTACCAAGATGATGGCCGAAACATAACAAGGTTTGGTATGCCAGGTGTACACCAACGAAGGAGTAGTCACTGACATATGGTATCAAGACAAGTTTACTACTTGCTGCAAAATTGTTGCCCAGATGGATTGAATGGTTCCCAGCGAAGAGCACTTAAGAATAAGATTAGTTCATACGTGTTGAAAAATGGGAATCTCTACAAATGCAATTATGATGAACTGTACCTATGATGTTTAGATTGAATAGAAGTTGGATAGGTTCTCGTTGAATTTCATGATAAGTATGGTACTGGACATGGATCAACAGAAGCTACAGTTCATTAGATACTGAGATCCGGTTATTACTGGCCAACTTTGTTCAAAGATACTCACGAGCATGTGCGCTCTTGCCATGTTTGCCAAACCAGTACCATTTGAGAGAAACATCCGGCAATGCCCCTACAACTAGTATACAAAGTGCGTCCATTCGCCCAATGGGGGCTGGATTTTGTGGGAATGTTCAATCCTCCATCCTTTGCAAGCCATTGATACATCTTGACTGCAACCGATTACTGCACGTACTATATAGAGGCACAGGTTATGAAAAATTGTACCACTGAGGTGATCATCGAATTCTTAGAAGAGTTCATCATCATGAGGTTTGGCATGCCTTTTTTCTTGGTATGTGATAATGCCCCCTAATTTTCATCTATGAGTCTCATTCAATGGGCCTTCAAAAATCAGGTAATTCTAAAATTCTCATCCAATTACTACCCGCAAGGAAACGGAGTTGTTGAGTCAACCAACAAGAACTTAATAATGGTAATCAAGAATCTCTTAGATGACAATCTGAGAGACTAGCACACTTAGTTGAAATATGCTCTATGGACGGATCGAGTGAGAATTAAGAATGCTTTGGGGATGTCTCCCTACTAGCTGGTCTATGGTTTGCAACCCGTCTTTTTGATGAACCTAAAAATCCCTATTCTGAGATTCATGGATCAATACGTCGAGGGTGAGGACCGGGTGCATATTCATTTGATAAACTTACTAGACCTTGAAGAAAAAAGAACTACAGCTCTAGAACATGTGGCCAAACACCAAGTTGTTGTCAAATGATGGTTTGACAAAAGAGCAACCATAAAAGCCTTTCAAATTTCTGATATGGTCCTAATGTGGGACAAAGCAAAAGAGAAACTAGGCAGCCACACCAAATTCCAACATTTGTGGATAGGCCCATTATAGATCGTGGAGATCACAGGAGAGAATACTTTTTAGATTAGTTCTCTTGACGGAGAATTGGTCCCATTGCCAGTCAATGGCCAATTTCTAAAGCATTATTTTGGGTCTTGACTAGCCCCTTGTATATTACTATATATTCTTGTACTTTAGTGTCTTTCTCTATTTTTCTTTCAGTCTTGTCTCCCGTGTCTTTTCTTTGGGTCTTTGTTTGCATGAGGTAAGTGCTTTCAAGTTTTAGTGGTCCTTTTCAGGTAGTCCAAGCAATAGATAAAGGTTTCCCATTGGCAGAGTCTTTGAGGTAGTACCATCTTGCAGTGAGTCGGAGACAGTGATCATAGGTAATGCATTTTCTTTTTAGACTTCTCAGAGGAGTTTATCAAAATCAGCCATCCTCAACACTGATGCATATTTAAAGGAGATCCCGAGCCACGAGCTTCTCAAGGTAAGATTCCAACCAACGTTAGGAAATGCCCATGGTCACGAAGGAAGCCTAAAAGTCAAAACCCTTTCCTAGCTAAAATACAGACTAAAAGGAAAGAGCAAGAAAGTAAAAGGAGTAATGCATAAAGACAAGATGAATAAAGGAATGCTCAAAGTTAGGGCAGCACAATCTAAGTGCTGCCCCGGTTTCAAAAAAGAAAAGAAAAGAGAAAGAAAGTAAAAGGAGGATTGCATAAAGATGAGATAAACAAAGGAATGCTCAAAGCTGGGGCAGCACAGTCTAAGTGCTGCCCTAGTTTTTATTTTAAAAAGAAAAGAACAACATAGAGAAAATGAACAATATTTGACGAAGCTACAAGGAGTATCAAAGTAGTCGACGTTGAACAAAAATTTGTTGATCACAAGATGCTTTCAAAAGAATCAATTTAAAGCTGAAGAAAATCGAGTCTAAGAGCCCTCCTATGAAGTCTAGGAACTTCTATCAAAGCTCATCTGTAGTTGGGGAAGGGTGATTTTAGCAACCTCTATCGAGGCTATAAATGCCTGCTTGGAAATAGAGCAAGGTTAAATTGACTTATGGCTAACTTTGGATTAGTAGGCAGTGATCTGGTAATGATGGGTTGATCATCAGTGGGAGCTTACGGCAAGGGATTTCCAGGGAAATTTGAACACACATGCTCACACACTGGATGCAAGCATTATATTTTTTTCCATCTTGATGACAATAAGAAATATGTTCGATCTGAAGATTTTGTACTTGGCTCATTGTAGGGCAGGATTATCTCCTGGCAAACTGCCTCTAGAAAGCCTGGGTTGTTTCCCTTTCATTGTCGAGGCTACTTGTTGTGGTCCCACAACCACTCTCCCCTTTTAGCCTTTTTTTTGGCCTTAGGGCCCCCCCTTCTACTTTTTGCTTGTTTTTCTTCTTGTCCTTGGTTTTTTGTCTTTGGTTGTTTGTTGTCTATTTTTTACCTTTTCGGCCTTTTCACACTTTCGCACTTTCGAATGTTTGAAAGTGTGAAAAGGCCAGAGGAGCGAAGGGTTAGAGCACCACTCATTTTTTGGACTTCTCGACCATGGCACCTTTTTCGAACTTGTCGGAGGTCTAAAATTTCAGAGGTCCAACCCCCGTGGGGGAGTCATCCTTTTGAAGTTTCGGCCTTTTCAGCGGTCCGACACCCCCGAAAGGTCGATCGGTCGAGGTGATGATGTCAGCCATCGGGGTGACCTATATAAGGAATAAAAGATTTTAAACCCTCATTTTTCCACTCTTGCTCTCTTGTCTTTGAAGCTTTTCGCGTCACTTGTTCGTCATCTCCTATTTTCAGCCTTTTTCTTTAGTTGTCATCCTCCAGCCTCTTATTTTCAAGGTTGGCTTTTCCCTCCTCTCCTTTCCTTTTTCTTTTTGCATTTTTTTTTGGGTCTTAGGTTAGGGTTGCTTGTGTTTCAGCATTTTCGACCTATCGTAGCCTAGGGTTTGTCTTGTTGGGCACTTTTTCGGCCCTTTCCCTTTGGTCTGGGTTTTTCGCATCGACTTTTTTGGCCTTGGAAATCACCAAGTAGTTACCTTGCATCCCCTTGGTGATTTTTTGGTCAAACTTATCGTCAAACTCATTTTTGAGTTCGACTATGAAACCCTAGTTTCAGACCCTCGGGGTCTGAAACTTTTGGCGTTGGCGCAAAGATGTTTTTTTTGCCAAGTGTTGGGGCATCTTTCAGCATTTTGATGTTGTCGTACACTGAAACATCCCTTTCTTCTAAAATGCCTAAAGGACCACATTGTCATGTTAAGTGTGGCTTTGGCATTTTTGGCCTTTCGCACGCTGAATTTCTCTCTCCCCGGATCGCTGAAACTCTTCAAGTACACGCTAGCAAGGCACCTCTTCGGTCATTTCAGCCCTTTTGACCTTGTCATCTTGCGAGATGTTTCTCACCTCTGACATGCTGAAATAGTCAAAAGAGGGTATTTTCAAAGTAGGGCCACAAGCTTCTCTCAGCCTTTTCAGCCTTGTCGGCCTTTCAAAGGTCTCATACCCCCGAAAGTCTGAAAGGATGAAAATACCTTTTGTGGCCATTTTTTAGCTTAATTCTAATAATGTACTTTTCTTTTGAAGCTTTTTCTATCGTGTTACTGATCCATAACTTCTTCTCTTTGCAAATATGGCCGAGAAAGCAATAGTGTCACCTACAATGAAATATCAACTCAAAGGGTACCATCTGCCTTCCAAGGTGACTAACTTACATGCAGACATAATAGACACAGACATTGGGAACATGAGATGGAATGATTATCTAAACAAATCTGCTCAATCAATAGGATGATCAGAGGACTGCACTTCCTTAGTACACTACCCTCTGGTGAATGCGGCAGATCACCTAGTCTCTATCCTGTCATGAGACTTAATCAACACATTGGCCAGCCATTATGTTCTCGATGAGCGCATGGTAAAAAATAGTGTCGGTGAAGTAGTTTTGGACCTCAGGCCAAACAACATTGAAGATGTCTTCCATTTGCCGAAAGGGGTGGATAAGTTCTTTAACTTCCATATCAACAAAGGAATGGAATTATATAACAAAGATGTGCAACGAGCCCATAACATAGTAAACAATGAGTACCTCATCCAGGCCATGCCCAAAAATAGAATAGAAAGAATTGACATGAGGAGAGGATATATTTAGGAAGATATTTAGGCTACCATAACCATGATCAATAGGGTGTATGGGTTGGCAAAGTCTTCTCAGTTGGAGCCGGGGATGATCTTATTAATCCAGAAGATAAGAGAAAGGCAAGCGAGGTTCGATTGGGCCTCTATTATAAGTGATAATCTAGATGAGCAACTGGTGTGGGTAAAGATGGATCCTCATTTCTACATGACATCTTATGTCATGTACCTGCTAGCCACCAGGGTAGTTTACCCAGGATTGATCAAAGTTGGGGCAATAGGAGAACATAATACCTGGTCATTCACACTATATCCTCAATTGGTGAGGAAAGATTTCTACACACATAATAGCCTAGACTTCAGAATAGTTAATGATGCCTTCATATTTGCCATCATACACTCCATTGAGGGAGACTATGCCAAGAGGTTATCCACATAAGTAGTAGAAAAATTAAAGGCCCTTGGGGCATTCTATATACAGTTCCGGACCTTCACCTACATTCGGGTGGCGGGAAGCACCCTAGCACCCAAGAAGTTACCAAGATATCCTTCTGATAGGGTAGTTCTCCTAGAGATAGCCAGGCAGTTATCTGACGTGCATGATCACATCAAACATAAGAAGAAGCATTTTTGTGACTTTCCCATTTCCATCGGCCCCCACTGCATGCCAGACATGAAGGTCTGCAAGTCTTTGGCTAGAGAATGGGATGAATTGCCACTATTAACCTACAATCTGTTGAGGCCTTATTTTGATCCTATAGATACATACAGCCACATAATGGGGAGACATTACATCCATGAACTACATATCGAGGACCATTGGGCAAATTGTGTGGATGATTATGAAGTAAGAGTCTGTGACTATTGCTGGATGAGTCTGGAATTGGCACAAGGTGCTCTCTCATTAAGGATTTTGCAAAAGGTGGTGGATGCTAACTCTGACAACATTTTGGATTCTATATATAACATGGACAAGGTGTACATAAGGGCTATCCTGAATGCGGAGATAGATCAAGATGAAAATGATAATTGTGTGCTAAAATGTTGTCACACTTCTATGAATCATTACATTCAAGATCTCTCAAGAATGAGGTCTCAAATAGCGACTCATAGCTCTCTATTCATGGAGTGAAAGGGTTTGTTATGGAGGCCCTCAGATTAGACCTAGTTTGTGCTCATGCAAGTACACCATAAAATGAGAGATTCAAAGAGAAAAGACAAGAATTCTAGTCTCCATGATCATCAAGCATGCATGCAAATGAAAATGAAAGTAGATCTAAGATAGATGGATTAAGCTAGATGCAAGAAAGAAAATGAAAATGATTATGCAATGCTTCAATATGAGAGATCTAAGAATACCATAGGTCCAAGATGCCAAGATTGAGAGACTCCAAGATTCTAAGATGCTAAGATGACAAGACTCCAAGATGCTAAGATTGAGAGACTCCAAGAGGATGATAATGCAAGAGATGATGATGCAAAAGATGGATCATGCAAAAGATGGATGATTAAGAATGAGGAGAGAGTCTCCTTATAAAGGAATTTAGAAATGAATGGTCAGTCAAGATTAAGAGGCAAAAAGAAATGAGCAATGGTGGAGATTAAATCTTGGTTGATCCATGTGCTCAAGATTCTCAAGAGGCAAAATCAATGGATATGGTTAAGAGGCAAAATCAATGGATATCGTTAAGAGGCAAAAACCTTTTTCAAAAAGTCAAAAGATTCTATCTCATAGGAAAGTGCACTTTACATTATTATTTTTATTTTTTATTTTTTATTTTTAGCAAAGTGGGTTCCAATATTTAATTAAAAGATTTTTTTATTTATTTAAAAGAGATTTATTCTTTTAATTAAAATGAGATTTAAAATAAATGACTTGATGATTTAATTAAATGATTTTTATTTAATTAAAAGGGAGCAAGTTCTCTCAGTTAAATAAAACTTGGGAAATATATTAAAATTTTTGAATTAATTACAATTTGATCAAATAAATTGATTTGAATTAAAAATATTAAAAATCATTGATTCAGAAAATTGATAAATTGATTCCAACATTGATAAAATGAAGAATGGGGCCCAAAGTCTAGGTGACCATTTTAGGGTGCATACAATAATATGGAGTTCAGAGCCTGACATGTGGTCAAGTTGACCAAATCATGGGTTTCCTGCCCTTTTCCAATGAAGCCGATCCCAATGAAACAACTCCCAGAGCAGCCCTCTCGAGAAAAGAAGGGAGAAAAGGTTCTAAAGCCACAATTCAAAGAGGCTGGTCCTCTAAAGCCATAAACTGTATATCGGCATGAGCATCCCACTGCATATGGTCTGGCTACTCACTCTAAGAAAGTCAAGACCATAATGACATGGAGCATCTCACCGCCAGATATGCCTTCTTCCAGCAGCAACGATTCTCCAAACATGACCAAGAAAACAAAGTTAAAAATCATAGGACCCAAGCCAGCCGGAGTAATCAAGGGCCATGTCTACAAGAGAAAGAAAGGCTCAACACCCACACAAATGGATACCCTGACACAGGAAGATGAAGATGAATTGGATGAAGTACCCCTTAGAAAGAGAACTTGGTCTGCGGGATTCATGAAGAAAATGAGAGTAATGGACAATGATCCCGAGGACATTGGAGGGGCTACTCAGGAAGAGCCAGTAAATCTAGATGCCCTTGGTGATGATGAGTTTGAAATCATAGATTTCACAGGGCTACATGGTTTTAAAGAGTTTGAGCAGCAAGTTCCCACTCAATTTATGAGCCTTTTAGTGGCATAGAAGAGGACATACAAAAAAAGCCTCAAGAACAAGATGATGTTGAGATGGTCGAGGCCCAAAAGGAGACTGCAGAACCAGATAAAGACTTTTCCATTGGGGTCACTTATGAAGAAGACTTAGTTACATAGGTCCCATTGGTTTCATCCATTCCACCTCATCCTCCACCTTGACATCCAACTCTACCTTCATTTCCGCTTCAAACGCCTCCTACCACTCCACTTTCTACTCCAACATGAACCACTCCACTACCCCAACAACCTTCTTCATCCCATGTTTCCCTTCCAACTCCACCTCCACTAGTTCATTCAACCACTCCCCTTGTGTCTCCTACGCCTCCCCTATTTAATATTCCTCCCCAAGTTCACATGCCCTCACCACCGGCCCACAATGATTCAATACCTCAGAGCTTGTAGGAATAGGAGAAAGAAGTAGAGGTCATTGGTGAGGAGAAAATGGAAGAGGGGCACACAGGATCTAAAGAGCCAAATCACAGAGGGGAATCATAGGCTGAAGAAGAGCCACACACGAGAGAGGAAAGGCAACCAACTGATATGGAGGAACAAACGGCTGATGAACAACAGACAACTAATGAAGAGGAACACATGCGGGAGGAAGGTGAACAAAATACTGGAGATGAATAGGAAACATAAAAGGAAAAGGAAAGTCAAGAGGAAATAGGGATAGAACACCTAACAACTTCTTCCACATTGGCTTCTCCTTATGAGCCATTGAATGCGTTCTTGAAGCCCACATGGTTTACCAAAGAAATATAGCCAAGGGTTAGAGTATACATAGATGATGAGGCTGATATGACCGTGCTAGGGTGAGCCTTTCACCAAACATTAGCAATTGCCTGTGCTAGAACATTGTCCTATGTAACACAAGATCAATCAGGTAGGTGGAAGGTACAGGTGGTTGTTCCCACAATGGATGTCAGTACAAGTGAGATCACTCTAGATGACTATGTATTGGAGGAGGTAGACTTGGGGGAGCCCACCAAAGAAGGTAGCAAAACCTTGGCTACTTTAGGACTAAAGCATGCTCTTGGCTTCATGGATAAAGATGAAGAAAGGATAAAGGCTCTGGTCAATTTTGGGCCTTGAGTTTTTTGGACCAATTGTCAAGATTTGGGCATTTTTTCTCACCTCTGAAAGTTAACTCCAGTTGTCTCAAAAATCATTTTCCAGTCATCTGGGCTTCCTTTTTGGGATCATTTGTGCATGATTTTGGGATCTCTTCTAGTGGGGTCCACGTGGAGAAGCTAGAGCCAAGGATCAAGGGTAGAAAAATAAAGATTATCAAGTGCATGCACAAGTTCCAGCTCCATTTTGAGTTATCTAATGCATAATTTATTCAAAGCTTTG
This sequence comes from Chamaecyparis obtusa, assembly GCA_027943335.1. Taxonomy (NCBI): domain Eukaryota; kingdom Viridiplantae; phylum Streptophyta; class Pinopsida; order Cupressales; family Cupressaceae; genus Chamaecyparis; species Chamaecyparis obtusa. The sequence goes on along the minus strand of BSBK01012454.1, from coordinate 45,712 downwards.
TAATGCACGAGGTTTAATTCCATGCTAGGATAGTTTAGCTAAGCTTTGGTAGTAATTTCTTTAATGCAACCTTTAGTTTAGATTTACTTTCAAGTTTTAGTTGTAGCTAAACCCTAGCTACGAAAATAAGAGCCCAGCTCTATAAATTGTAATAAAACAATGTAATGAGGGTCGATTTGATCATTAATATAACATATACAATTGATGCTTCATTCATGGTGTGATTTATCTGCTATCTATGTGAAATTTGTGAATGTGTGAATTGCTCATTCTTTATTTCAAAGAGCCAATTGGTTGTTTAATGGTTTTAAGTATGCGATCTTTTCATTCAGTGTTTGCTGGTACTGCACTGCTGTATTGTGATGAATTTCTGAGAAGATTATTCTTTGGTGCTTGAAGATTAACTTGTCTGACATGTGCACACATCTGGGGTGGCTTCATGATCTATTGAGTTTTGGCTTATAATACGTCTGCATTTGTTCAATTCCACTAATGATTGCATCCATTTAGCTGAAGATTGTGACATGATCTGATCTTTGTTTTGTGGGTTTCTTCATCTTCTTGGTTATTTAATTTGCATGGTGGCGTGATGCTAGCATATGTCCATTAGGTTTCTTTTCAGCAACTTCATTCAAAATCTCTTGTTACCCTACATCTTCTAACCCTCCTTGCAAGTTATTTTCAGTAGATTAATTAAATCAACTTTGTTTCTATCCTAAATCTGAAAATCATACCAAAAAAGAGAGATATTGTGGAATCCTAAAGTTTTTTTTGCAGTTTCCCTTGAGAGAAGAACCAGAAAAGGCCTCCTTGTTAACAGATTCATATTTGTCTTCCGTTGAGCTATCCAAGCAGTTGAGACCTAGCCAGAAGGAACCTTGAGATTGATTCCATCAGTCTTCCAAGAGGGGAAGTTGCTCATGCAAATTCCTAGCCGTTGTCTTCGTGTAAAAATGATGCTCAATAGGTACACTTACGTGGAGGGGTCCCCATGTGGAAAGATGAGGTGGCACAATTGGGATGTAAATTTATGTATGACTACTTTTTAGGATGCCCTAAGGACAAGATGACATCATAATGACATGAAAACAAAAAAATATCTAAGCATTTTTAATTGGAGAAAGTTAGCGAAAAAATTAGAAATATAGAACTTATTTATTACTTGCAAAAGAAGGTGTTGTCTACATGAGGGGACTTTCATGTGATAGACAAGGCGTAATAAGGATGGAGTTTATATTCATATTAATAATTTCAACCTTTGATCTGGTTATCTATGATGGCTTCCATTTTCATTACTAAGTGTGGTAATTCAAAAATATTTGTGGAGATACTTGATACTATTGTTGATATTGATAGAATGGGTAGGAATAGGGTTCAAATTGAGCCTAGAAAGCATTAAGAATTTAAAAACAATGTCATAGTCTAGCATATTTTCTATGAATGAGTGTCACAACTTATTGAAAGCATCAATGGATATGAAGGGTAATGATGGGAGGAATATCATTTCATGTGAATGACAAGGTGATTGCATAGGCAATGGGGCTCTTGACCATGGGCAAGAAATGGAAGAAAACAAGTTGCATCTTTAATGATGAAAACCTCAACCATTCTTTAGGGGAAATGAAAGTGTTGTCAAGCTACATGGGGGTTTCAAAAGAGAGCAACTGTTGACCCCATGGAACATGTTATGCCTTTTGATAATAAAGTACTTCACTCTAGAGGGCAAGTTTAGAGTGAATTATTTTTACCATATGCCCTTGCTTATCCATTTTAGGAATTGTAGTCTTATTTCCTTTCTTTTTTCCTCCTCAATTCCTTGGAGTGTTTTGTGAAAGAATCAGTTGAGAATACTAAGAGTTAAGGAAAAACCCTATCCCACTCCATAAAGTTCTTATGTATTGACTCTACAATTTACACCTTACTTTGTGTTCACCTAAGAAAATCATTATGCTTGAAGCCCCAAAATATATTACCTCTCCTTGGCCAACATTATTGATACCCTTGGCCCTTGGAATAAAAAGTGCATTAGGTATCTGGGTGCTATCAAAATAGCCTCCCAACTTGGGAATCCTGATTCTCCCACACCCCTTGTGACTGAGAATGAGGTCAGGGACCTCAAACATAAAGCATTTCTTCCCATTAAGAAAAAAGGGAAAAAACTTCCCCCCTTGGATAAAAAGGCGAAATTGACCATTCAAGAGATTGTTAGCGAGGAGGAGATGGGATGGGGGAAGATAATAGTAAGAATGAAAGTAACCCTAGGAGGTCACATAGATTGGCTACCCGCTCTGCTAAGAAAGAAAAAGTGAAGAACCTAATGGACTATGACACTGGAGAAGATGAGGATAGGGGAAGTGAGCATAATGAGGGGGAAAGAAGTGAGGAATAAAATAAAGGGGGGAGAAGGAAGATTAGAGGGAAATATTTGAGACAAGAGATAGATCAACCCATATTTTAGAGAGTATAAAAATGGGGCCAATCGATCTCACAAATAATATGATGCCAGAAGAAGAGAAAATGAAAAAACCAAGGACATAAGGGACCTATAAAATGCAACAGGATGAGACCTATTCTAAATGTAATACCACTACTAATGAGATGGAAAAGGTTAAAGTTAGGGCCATTGAACTTGAAAGAAAACTTTGGAGTGTTTCTAGGTTTCCCTTGAGGGTTATGCATAGTTCTACCAAATCCTTGTGCCTCCTACAAAAAAATATCCTGGGAACATATGACAATGATGAAGGAAATTACAAGGAGCTATTAAAGTTCCTCACTGGAGATTGGTCCAATGTCCTCCACCAAGTTGGCTACAAATTCAAGGATGTTCGCTAAGAATAAATTCCCTTTAGTTTTATATATTAATGGTGTTTACGGCTACAGATGACCCTATGTTAAGACTTTTAATAGTTTAGATATTGTTTATGGTATTGATACTTTTAATAGTTTAGATACTATTAATGTTGTTTATGACCTTAGGTGACATTATGTTAAGTCTTTATCTAGATTAGATAGCTCGTTGGACAAGGATTCCAAAGTTAAAACTTTCTTTTTAATGATGTCATTGATGGTTAGTTTTTTATGTTGGTAGGTTGTTAATGTGTTGCTACTGTTAATGTTGTTAAGTTTACACCCTTTGAACTATTGTTTATAAAGGTAACACCCTTGTTTTGTTGCTTATTAATATAAAGTAACTAATCATGAAAGTGTGTCTCCTATATATATATATATATATATATATATATATATATATATATATATATATCAAAATGAAAAATAGTTATATAAATATAAATATAAATAAACTATAAAAAATAAATACAAAAAATATACTAACTATGATAAAATATATAAACATATAAATAGTCATAAATAAATAAGATTCAAAATAAACTAACTTTATATTAAAATATATCATTGTTAATAAACAACTATATTAAAAATTCACACAAACTATTCAAATCCTAATAAACCAAAACACCTTGCGTTTTTATATTGATGAATTAACCTTTTTGGTTTATTTTAATATACTTTTGTAAAGGCAATGCACCAATAAGTAGATTTCCTCCTTAGAAATGATGCAATAAAGATATTCATTTGGAGCAATGATTTATTGGCAATTTATAATGATGTTGGGTTGTTGATAAGCATATAAGCATATGTAGTCAAGTTCATTCTAATATAATGTGAAAAACATTCAAACAATAATAATTAAAAAGAAGACCCCCACACAATAAGAATATAATCTTTTCAAGTTCTAGCTTGAAAGCTAATCATTTTTAAACCATTAATAAAATAAAATATATATTAAATCAATTAATATGAAATTTAAAATTTTATTTATATTTAAAATTATTATGGAATTTTAAAATATATTATAACTTTTAGAGAAAGTTTTAGTATTTTTCATTCATTTATAAGATAAACATTTATATGCATTGCTATCTATTTTAGTATAATTTGAGTTATTTTTAATTAAAAATAACTCTCTTTAAGATTATTATATAAATTTTTACATTCAATTTTCTTAATAATGATAAATAATTTGAATTTGTGTTAAAAAAAATTATATATAATTTTTTTAATATTAATTATTTTAATTTTTTTTTTTAATTTTTTTTTTATCATTCATATGTGTATTAGATCAACTCTGTGTAGTCAATTAAGTTGCTAATAGTCAAGATCAACTCAATTGGGCTCAAAATCAATGTACAAGATTTTGTGCAATCTTAGAATCTAAACATTCATAAAATTTAGGCAATTAGTTTTATGAGAACAATAAATAGATTCATAATATCATCAATACTAATTATCCCTCACTAGTAATCAATCTAAATCTTTCCATTGCTTTATTTAATTATCATATTTAATTCTTTCAATTATTAATGTAACTCTATTATTTAAGACAACTATTATTTTTGTATTGCATAAAACTATCACAAAAAAGACAACAATATAAAAAAAAATCAATAGTAATCGATAAAGGATGATTAAAAAGTATCATGAACCATCCAAAACTTCCCTCTAACCACTCTAAACATGGAGATAGAACAACTTACATACAAAAATAAGTTTGATAACAACCCAAAATTGTTGTCTTGGAACCCATAAAATCATTGTTCAATAAAGAATGGTATTCAACATTATAGCATGCATTCACCTATAGAGAAAAGGTAATTTTCAATTTCCGTGATCACCTTCAACTATACCTAAAGAACTCAAAACACATGGATCATATGCCACTATTTATCAATCTAGGAATTTCATAAACACCATTGACAATATATTGAAGGCATTATAGAACTAATAATAGTGATGCCCACCTACAATCTAAGAACACATGCTTGGATACCATTTAAATCATAATACATCACTAGCATTTAGAAAATACATAGGAGGGCTTTGTTACATAGACCATCTTATAGTTAGATCATCATGTTTCCCTTCCAGAAATTTTAGCTAAAATTGAAGATAATTTTCTTTATGATATCCTCATTGTTCTTGAGTTTTTCTTTGAATAATATGGCTAGAATGTGTTGGCATTAAGCAGAATTGCCACTAGTGACAACACTTATTTGCATTCTAAGTGCAAACCGAGCAGAACAGTGCAAACCGAGCAGAACAGTGCAAACCGAGCAGAACAGTGCAAACCGAGCAAGACAGTGCAAACTGAGCAAGATAGTGCAAACCGAACAAAACAGTGCAAACCGAGCAGGACAGTGTAAACCGAGTAACATTATGTCTACCGAGTCACCAGTATTTACCGAGTTCAAAACCTACCAAGTGGTTAGTATGAATCGTGCCTTCACTTCTACCGAGTGCATGACGATGCCGAGTAATGCAGTGGACGCTGAGTATCAGAAAGTCACCGAGTTAGTTTGCAGGAATCGTGTAACCATACTTGGGCCGACTTAGTGGCACCTATGTTTATTTGTCAAGCCGACTTTGTAATTGTAATTAATTGTTTAGACTTGTATATAAGCAATGTTGTAACAATGTCAAGATGTAAGAAATAAGTATGAATGTGAAAAAGAAAGAAAGGCAGAGATAAGCAAATTACAAAGGGCTACAGCAGTATAGGGAACAACAAAGACAAATTCATCACAGAAGGTGATCAGTACATCAGCGAATCTCAATCAGCAATCCAGTTGCAAAGCAAGAGATCTACTATTTCATCCTAACATGTGAACCAGTACTAAAATCCTTTAACCAGGTAGACTTAACAGTCTTTTGTAAAATCTCTTTACCGAGTGCATACTTCATTGTATGTTTGTAAATCCTTTAACAGGGTGGATTTAGCAATCCTTATTGCTCCTAACAGGGCAGATCATCAGAAGTGATCAAATTGTAAGCCTTAACCGGCCAACTTTATTCTGCAGTACTAAAGCTTTGTGGGTTCATCCCCACCCCAGTTTTACTTTCTTTTTGGAAGGTTTCTAGGTAACCAAATCTATGTGTCATTGTTGTGAATTCTTTTAAGTTTCATGCTTTCTATATGCTTAAGGAAAAAGTAAACTATATGTTAATACATCTGTAATTGTAAGAAAATTTGGAGTTACTGATTCACCCCTCCCCTCTCAGTAACTCGGTTAATTCCTGAATATTTCCAACAATTGGTATCAGAGCAGAGTTGGTTCTCAAGATAAAGCTTAACTAGCTTGAGCAAAGATCCAGGACAATGGAGGTATTCAAACTGAACAAGGTGATTGAAAATGAAAAGCTAGATCTGGAAATGGCCATAGCTAAACTTAAAGAAGCAAAAGAACATCTTTCCCAATCCCTAAGAAGAAGGAAGGAACTTGCAAATCAGATGAATGATCAAAATTATATTGAAGAAAAGATTGAAGATCTTTTTCCCTCAAATAGCTCAAATGAAGCAAACAATGCTGTCAAAGAACTCCTAGAAAAGAATGGGTCTCTGCAGGAAGAAGTGAGAAAATTAAAAAGAGAACAAGAGCTACACTCAACAAGATTTTGTGAGATCTTAGAACAAAGAAACAAGTTGAAAGATGAATTAGATGGAAGGAACAATGAAGTCCAAAATAAAACCCTTCAGCTAGAAAACCTAATTGATCAGATCTCCCATACAAATGAAGAAATTCTGAATCTAAGATCAAAAATAGAAAGCACAAGAGAAGAACTAAGATCTGAAAAGGAAATCAATCTAAGATTGGTGGATGACCTAAACGCCGAAAAACAAATCAATGAAGGAATGTTGAAAAGCCAAGAAGACTTGAATCAGTTGTATGAGCGAAATCTTCATAGGCAGAAAGGAAAAGCAGGACTTGGATACAAAGGAGAAGGTGAATCTTCTAAGCAAGGTACTCAAAGAAATTAGAAACCTACTTGTAATCATTGTGGTAAAATAGGACATACTTCAAATAAATGTTGGAGCAATGAAAAAGAAGAATTCAATGGAAAATGCTACAACTGCAATCAACAAGGTCACAAAGGATCCGAGTGCAGATCCAAGACATTCAATCCAGCAGAACAAATTATGAAAGCAATGTTTGGATGGGACTACAACACCTGGTGTAGATGTCATTACTATGGAGAATATGGACACATTGGCATGAACTGCATAAAACATCATCTAAGGAAAAGAGATACTACTGTAAGATGCTTCAAATGCACTAAACTCGGTCACATAGCCAGAAACTGCATGAATGCTAGTGAAGTTGAAGATGGAAAGAAGAATGAAGCAACTAAAGTCAGGAAACAGGTGAGACAAAAGTGGATTCCTAAATCTACCGAGCAAACCAGTCCAAGTAATGGAATGGGTGGCTCTACCGACTCAAACTAAATTTCCAAGAAAGCATTGGAACTGTATTCTCATAGACAAACTTCAAGCAGTTCCAGAACTGAATTAAAAGAAAGATCTAAATCAGCATACAAGATGCAGTAAGATCACAGGAAGGTCAGTATCAGTCTTTACCGAGCAAGGTCGGTACCAGTCTTTACCGAGCAAGGTCAGAGCAATATGAATTCTCGAGTTCACCAAGTTGCAAAGTCTTTATCGAGCAATTAATTCTTAGTGGGTGACAGTCTGTCGGAATTCATACCCTAATTTATACTGGGCATTAATGACAGAGTTGTAAACAAAAGGCAAGAAATCGAACTCATTCCTCACCGCAAACTTTAGCACTTTGAGAGCAGAGAATTTCAAGAGCAATCCAGTGATTCAAATACTTTTTGCGAAAAGAATTTTCTGTGAGCTACCATGGCATCATCCAACACTTCAGCGAAGAAAGGATCAGAAATGTTAGTCCAAGGGGAATGGAGAGCACCAGATTTCAAGATCATGCCCGCAATTGTAGCAGCCCTAGATCCGAACGGAGCTCAATCTCAGATTCCTCCTAAGGTACTACTTATTAACGATATTCACAATCATTTCAACTGTGCAATTCATGAAATGGGAAACCTAGAGCTAGATATTATGCGTGAAGAACTGTGTGTGGATGGTACTCTAAAACCCGAGCACAAACATCTGGAAGATAAGGGATTAGTTCACATTGCACATTTACCTCGAAACTTTTGGGAGAAATGGGTTAGATACATTCTCAGCCGTATACATGATGGCAAGATTTGGCTTGAGCAACCCATAGAGATCACCAAGAAGATGATTCATCAAATCACCGGTCTTTCCATGTTGAACAAAGCAAAAACTACCAAAACCCTAGGTCGGTTGGAACTGGAGAAGAAAACCCTAGCCGAGTGGGACGGTAGAGGCATGAAAGTTAGCAGCATTACCGATGCTGAACTAAAGTTTGGTACACACATAATTGCCCATAAAATATACAGTTCAAGTCGACAGAATAGTGTCTCCTGTGAAGCTATTGACCTAGCATACAAACTGGTCAAGAACAACTTATCATTTGACCTTGCAGATTTATTGTTAAAACAGTTTAACAAGAACATGGAAAGCATTCAAACTTCCAAAAACAATCCATGTAAGTTTGGATCCCTACTGGTCTGTTTATTCTTCTATTTTCAGAAATTCTTCCCTTCCAAAGGAAAAGTTGTATGGAGAAAAGATGTGCCAGTCCTTTATGAGATAAATGAATACATCTCAGAAATGGGTGAAAATTTTGAAAGCATCATGGATAGTTATTTTGAGTCTTTCAAAGAGAAAATGAATGACAGATTCTGGATTCCACAAAAGTTGGTGGAAGATTACAAGGATGACATTTGTTTCATGGTAGACTGTGACAATGTATATATTCAAGCAGCTAAACCGAGGATTGTATATGTGAAACCTCTTCCTTATGAGGTAAATATTGATGAAACCAAGAATATCATTGAAGCCCTTCTTAATCAGCCTGTTAATCCCAAAGCTCCATATTTTGGAACATATGATGAAGCAAAGGTGAGAATTGAATTAAGCATAAAGCTTCCACAGGCGGTAAACAAAGGAAAGAAGAGGATAGCCAAAATGCAAATGCTAACCGAGGACAAAGGAGAAAACGATGAAGAAGAAGAGGAAAAGGATGAGAAAATAGAGGAACCAGAACCTGCAAAGAAGAAAGGAAAGGTATTCATCACTAAGGCACCTAAGCCTCCCATTGCTATATTTACAAGGAGAAGTGCAAGAGGTAAGGCAGACAAGGCAGACAAAGCAGACAAAGATATAGTATTCAAAAGGCCTCCTCTAAACTTTCAAGAGAGGATCAAACTTTTTAGAGACGGATCAGGATCTGGAGTAAGTAACATAAAATTTTTTAAATATGAAACCAGATCGGAAACAGAACAGAAGGAAATAGAAGATGCTGTTATTGAAAAGATGGGACAGTGGAAATACTCTCCTGATGAATTAGCCCCATAGGTTCCAGCAGTCTTATTAGGTCCAATAAAAATGAGATGGAGCAATGCAAAGCAAACTGTAATAGACATATTTGATCAAACCCTGAGACAGTTAATGTCGAGATTGAAAAATGATGAAATAAAGAAGGCATTAAAGGAAAATGAAACTAAGATGACACTAAAGTTCAATACTTGTTTGATTCTTATCAACAATATTGAATCGGTTGTGAAGGCTGCAAATGCCACATGGAAGAACTTATACCATCTTCACCAACCGAGTACTGAAACAGTAATAATAAAAGATATTGAAGATGACAGTGATGAACAAGAAGAAGCCACTGAGGTAGATGATACTGTGAGGATAGTAGCAAAAGTCATTGCATCACTTCCTACCTCTCCAGTAAAAGTTTCTACATCTAGCCCGGAGACACCTTCAAGCATGGTTGTGACAACTTCAACTTTTGTCCAATCACCTATAGCAACAATAGAAGCAACCACCATTTCTTCTACCGAGTTGCAGTCTCCCACTTCATCAAGTTTTCCAGTAGTAAGTATTCCAGTTTTTGATTCTACAAGTGTAAATATTTTAAGTTCTCCAGTAGACAGTGTGCCAGTCTCTATAGCCAGTCCTACTATGTCTATTGTCACTACTACTAAGGCATTAAGTACAGATAAGCCTAAGGCTCTACCAAGTATAAAATTTTTGGGTAAGAATATAGTAGAGGATATAGACCTAGATGAAGAAATAGAGATTCCAACATTAGATTTTGCAAATCTATCAGCGGACCAAATGCAAAATATAGGTGAAATCCTCCAAAGGAAAGCAAAGCAAAAGAAGCTTAAAGAGGAGAGAGACAAGGAATATCAAATCATTAAGGATGCTAAAGACATTTTGTCTGATGCATTAGGTATTAAAGTAGACTCCTCTCAACATGTTTTGCTACAATTAGCTGAAGCAGTAAATAAATACAATGAGGATTCATTTGGGACAGAAAAGTTAGTTGAAAGAGCCGAGAAGAGATTCAACAATAAAGTGCTTGAGCACATTGCTCACCACATAGCTATTAATCAAGTGGAATTCTCTTCAGATTTGTCAAACATTGAATCTACCTATTCGAATGTCACCTCTCTTTTGGCCAGACTATGCAATATTGCCGAGTTCACAAAGGATGTCAAGGATAAAATGAATAAAATGGATGAGGATATGAAGATTAGCATACAGAAGCTGCAACTTGAACCAAGTTCAAGCTCTGCTCATCACATGAAAATCTCATACCTATCAAATATGCAGTCAGATCTACTGAAAGAAGACACAAGGATCCGGTCCACACTGCTAGACATCCAGAACATGATCCTTCCCATCATGAATACAATGTATAAGCACATTGAACATTCCAAAACATTGATTCATGACAATCAGTTCTCTATAGCAGATCACATGATTGAACTCTCTGCAGAAGTCCAAATTGCAATCCAAACATGCAAGATTCTGCAAGAAAATTGGGACAGAACCCTGGCACTAATTATGAAGGTACACTCTGATTTTCTATCAAATTTTGGATTCTCTCTATAAATCACTTGTATATGCACCTTTGGCATTATCGTCAAAAAGAGGGAGATATGTATAGAAGGAGATATGTATAGAAGAAGATTTGTATAGAAGAAAAAGTTAGCACATTGAAAGGGGGAGATAATGTATAAAGCCCTATGACAAAGACAAATTTTGAAAAAAAAATCAAAAATCTCAGCATGATTCATGTATATAAGTTTTGGGCAATAAGTGTTTTTGTCACTAATGCCAAAGGGGGAGATTGTTGGCATTAAGAAAAATTGCCACTAGTGACAACAATTATTTGCATTCTGAGTGCAAACCGAGCAGAACAGTGCAAATCGAGCAGAATAGTGCAAACCGAGCAGAACAGTGCAAACCGAGCAGAACAGTGCAAACCGAGCAGAACAGTGCAAACCGAGCAAGACAGTGCAAACTGAGCAAGACAGTGCAAACCGAACAAGACAGTGCAAACTGAGCAGGACAGTGTAAACCGAGTAACATTATGTCTACCGAGTCACCAGTATTTACCGAGTTCAAAACCTACCAAGTGGTTAGTATGAATCGTGCCTTCACTTCTACCGAGTGCATGACGATGCCGAGTAATGCAGTGGACGCTGAGTATCAGAAAGTCACCGAGTTAGTTTGCAGGAATCGTGTAACCATACTTGGGCCGACTTAGTGGCACCTATGTTTATTTGTCAAGCTGACTTTGTAATTGTAATTAATTGTTTAGACTTGTATATAAGCAATGTTGTAACAATGTCAAGATGTAAGAAATAAGTATGAATGTGAAAAAGAAAGAAAGGCAGAGATAAGCGAATTACAAAGGGCTACAGCAGTATAGGGAACAGCAAAGACAAATTCATCACAGAAGGTGATCAGTACATCAGCAAATCTCAATCAGCAATCCAGTTGCAAAGCAAGAGATCTACTGTTTCATCCTAACAGGTGAACCAGTACTAAAATCCTTTAACCAGGTAGACTTAACAGTCTTTTGTAAAATCTCTTTACCGAGTGCAAACTTCATTGTATGTTTGTAAATCCTTTAACAGGGTGGATTTAGCAATCCTTATTGCTCCTAACAGGGCAGATCATCAGAAGTGATCAAATTGTAAGCCTTAACCGGCCAACTTTATTCTGCAGTACTAAAGCTTTGTGGGTTTCATCCCCACCCCAGTTTTACTTTCTTTTTGGAAGGTTTCTGGGTAACCAAATCTATGTGTCATTGTTGTGAATGCTTTTAAGTTTCATGCTTTCTATATGCTTAAGGAAAAAGTAAACTATATGTTAATAAATCTGTAATTGTAAGAAAATTTGGAGTTACTGATTCACCCCTCCCCTCTCAATAACTCGGTTAATTCCTGAATATTTCCAACAAGAATGGTCGTCTTCAATGTCAAGTTAGAGCATATAATTTTGATTTTAACTTCTTGAAGAAGAATGGAATAGAAAAATTAGTTAAATAGAAAAACTTCTACATTGTGTATGATAATGATTTGGTGGTAATTATGTTGGTGGTGACACTATGATCATCATAGGAGTTGAAAATGGTTTCTTTATAGGGCCACACAAATTATAAAATGGGAGACAACTGAAGTTAGAAAGGAAGATCAAAGAATTTGGCTAATGAAGTAGAATTAGAAGTAGTTTTGAATGGAGACAACCTTTGCACAAAAGGAGTAAGAAGGGGTTCAATAAAGTAAATTGAAGCTTTGCAAAAAAATATATATATATTTTGGCATGGAGAATTTGTTGAGCATGTTGAATAATTGAGAGGGGGGAGGGGGAATTAGTTATTCACAAACACCTTCTTAATCTTTTACTAAACTAGTAAATACTTAAACAATCAGAAACTTATAAAATATATAAATATGAAAGAACAAAACCATCAACACAATGAACACCAAAATTTATGTGGAAACCCAAATTGGGAAAAACCACAGAGAAGCTAATTCTCATGAAATGAACACTGGTTAAGGTGATTTGTACAAGGGCTCATTATCAATTTTCTCACTGCAGGCTGGCTCGCTGTCGATCGAGCTAACTACCCTTATACAAAAGATGTATTACAAAATGTTTCACCGAGAAAATGTGAAATGACGGAATTGCATCTAACTATGCATGAAATAGTTCTAGTTGATAGCACACTAATCACCAATAGTAGACATCTGATACAAATCTTCTGCCAACATACACCAAACCTCTACAAAATAGTATGTAAAACCTTCTATTTGTACCACTGCAATATTTCACTCAACTTCCTTCTGCTTACACACCACTGCCAAATATATTGAAACATATATCATAGAAAGTTCTATGTTTCCATCTCACTCATAGATTCACACACTTATTCCACAAAATCATACATCAGACACAAAAGGATATATCTATTTATATACATCTAATAAGGTAGCTACCTATGTCAAGCAAGCCATAATACATGTTGACCACACAACAAAAGATATTACAATTACATTTAACACACTACCATCGAACCTAAATCTGGGACAAACTTAATAATTATTTCCAACACATTACCATAGAACCTAAATATAGGTCATACTTAAGATACATATGCTTCATATCATATTTACCGAAAGATAAGGGAACTGTCATAACACCACAACCAAGTCCATGACTTGATCAACAAAATATCTGAACCAACAGATAGAAAAAACTAGATAAAACATGTCTAGAACAAGATACCAAATCCATCTGATAAATTGCAAGAATGTCTAGGTAGCAGGAACACCTGGAAGAACTCTGTAAGCATAGTAGTCAAAAGGCACTGACATAAACTGCACTCACCGAAAAATACAGATGTACCAAAAGATGTATTCCATTTGTAGAAACAAGTACACCGGATAGCATACATCAAAATTGCATGTCCAAAATCCATTCTGCAAACAATATTGAAACCTTGATATCATATTGACAACAACAATTATTCAACTGATATAGCTAGGTAACCAACCAACACCACCAAGTAACTGATATGGGGGTTTCGACATCAATGAAAACAATGCCAACACCATATCAATATGTCTAACAGAATTATCCATGTAGTAAGTTAGGAATTGTACCATATTTGCAAACTAAGATTGTTTCATTTAACCCATTGTAACTTATACCTCCAAATTATGTATAGATGATACATGCATTAAAGGGGAAAGACATAATATTTGTATGTCAATCACCTTGATAAGGAAGGTTTGAAAGACATGACCATTGGGAAACCTCCAATATTTTAGGAAATGCGAATGAAAAAAAGTGGAAAGAAGGATTGAGAGGTTTAAAGGGACAAATTTTGGAAATCACTAATAACAAAGTTGCATTTTTAGATGAGGTTTTAGTAAACCTTAAGCAGTTGACATGCTTTCACATTGACTCTTGTTAAATCTTATAGGTCCTAAAATGCTTGGATCCCTTTAAAATAGGCATTTTTATTTGAAATAGGGATCTCATAAGTATTTTTTTCCCATTATATTAAAGATCAATTGATTCCACTAGATAGAGGAAGTGATTGAGCTAATCTTGTGACTAAGTGATTGATTAAACTAATACAATTTTGGTAATTTTGTTACCAATATTTCCAAATATTATTGAAGCTGATCAATCCGTAGGTTTTGAAAAGAGAGCTAGCAAGATCTTATCATTCCAATAACTACGTTTCATTGATTTCCCATGTTAGAAGTTTGTATTTGAAAATAAATCAAGTTTTTTTAAGGAGCATCAAAATCTCTAACAATCCACTTGGTTTTAAGATAGACACATAAGTGTAAGGTTTAGTGTACCCAAGCCTACTTTATGCTTTGGAAAGATATAACATAACTAGGATGTACCAAGCATGCTCTTCTTCTTACCTAATTTGGCCTATAAACAATTTTGAATGAGCTATAATAACTTATTATAGTATGTTTTAGAAGGCAATTGACAAGAAGAGATATAAACATGGCTCACCAAGAGGAATTTATTTGCAACCTAAGTGTGACCAACTATAAAAAAAAATGGTTGGTCTAAGAAAATAATAAAATTAAACTTTGTTTAAATACCAATTCTGCACATCCTTAAGAGAAACACCAATGTAAAATGGATGTCAAGGCATTTAGTATCGATGCCATGTTTCGCCTTTTTCCATTCTTCAATAATCCATCATAAGTGTAGGTTACAACATGTCATCAAGAGTTACATTTTGTGCATTTCCAATTGAGAGATTAAAATTGCATAGAATTAGTTTAGAATATCTAGGGTTTTATTCATCTCTTTGGTAGAAGTTTGAATGAAAACCACAACATCATCAGTAAAGTGTGAATTGAGAGCCTTAACATTACTAGGAAGAGGAATCCCCTTAGATAATATTATTTGCATGAAAATAGTGAAAGAGATATTCAAGGATGTCAACTATAAGAATATAGAGGAACAAAGTAAGAGGTCAACCTATCAAATAAACTATTATAAGGGTAATTGAGGGGAAAGGGAACATTAATTGTTGATCTTGTATTCACATCTAAATGATTACATTCTAAAATGAGTACATATTTTGGGGCCAAGTCCCAACCAATGTAGTTTTTTGAAAATAAAGTGTCAATATATGCAACCACACACATGAAAATCATTTGATAATAACAACATCTTGATTTGATTTGTTTATCCCATTTAATCGGGTCCCACATAAGCACCAAATTATCCAATATGAATCAACTACCCAAGAGCCCAACTTGTTTAGGTCTTACAATTTCTTGAGTAATGTGCTTGATTCTTTTGACAAAGGCATTGACATTGATCTCATATGATATATCAAAGTAATGGGATACTAACCAACCATTCATTATGTGAAACTTATATGATGTAACTACTATTAGTTTTTGGACTTCACCATGTAGACTTTTGTTTGTACGAACATTTCATATCATCTTCCATTATCCATCATTAGGATGAGAGAGTTGTGGGAGAAAAATCTTGATCATGGACCATGTAGGGTGATCTAAAATATTGATGGAAACAAAAGCCTACACAATGAAATCTAGAAACCACTAGCGGTAATCTTAATGGAACATAGAAATCTTATCTATCTTACATGATGTGTTAAATGAGATAATTAACCTAAGCTAACCTCTAGTCGATAACATCTCATGAAGATCCAATTTCAAAACCTCATAAAAGTCTTCCGAATAGATGACATAACTACAACTTGAACTCAAAAACAATCCATTTTGATCCATTTTCTAAGCTATTTGTCAAAACCACACCAGAAACACTTTTTACTAACTGATTACAATAATTTATCTTAAATTACTTATACCTAATTTCTTCCTAACCCACCCTAATTCAAGTTCATTCATCTCACCAAGAACCTCACCAACTCAACATCAATAAAACCAAAAAGGGGGAGGCAAATCTTGAAGAATAATTAGAGGCTATCAATGTCTGGTGGAGGTTAGAATATTATATGTATACATTATACCAAAGGTTGAAATTGCAGGAGAACGTGAATCCATGCCAACTAAAGTCTCAAAAAAATTGAGTGCTAAAATTGACATATTTGTCAGCAACCTTTGTCCTTGAAAACACATATTATTAAAATAAACAGATTACCTTTATTTTTCCCTTGTGGTCAAAAGGACAATAATTTATTTATTTCCGGACAGAGACAAACGGATACGTAATACGGAATGCACGGAACCGTGACTTTTGTACGTTAAATTTACCCCGTTAAAAAATATTCCTTAACTATATGCGGACCCGAGGTCAGCGTACGTATAGATGCTTTACCGTATCCGTATGCGTTTGAGTCATACGCATACTAGGCGTATTGACTATAATTTTATTTTTTTTAATATTATCTTTGTGGGTTGAGAAAGTTTTTTTTTAGGGTTTGGTAAATTTATAACAAGTCAAAACTTTTAAGAATATTATAGTTTATTTCTCTCCTTTTTAATTGAACATAAAATAAGTAAGTAACTTAAAAGATTGTGGAGAATGAGAATGTCTAAGCAAGGAAGGCAAGTGTAAAGATTCAATTTCTTTCCTTAGTGCTTTTCATTCCATGAGTGAGTGTAAAGTTACAACTTATTATATTCTAATTAAATATAGAAATATATAGTGTAAATTTTTCATTTTTCTTTTATAAAGTTATATGTTTAGAATATGTAGGGGAATAGTGTATATTTTATATTATTTTGGTTTGTTTTGAATTTTTCTTTAATTGAGTATTTTATATGTAAATATTAGTGTATGATACATGTGTTTTTTATAAGTTAATAAATGATATGAGGGAAATTTGGTAGCTTAAATGAGTGTGATAACGTTTTGGGCTTGTCCTATGTAGGTCTAAGGATCAACTCTCACGGGTCATGTTTACCTGTTTATTGTACTTCAAGTCTATCCTAAGGGTTTAGACTTGATATGTAGTTTTACCTTTCCCTCTCTTAGGCAATTATCATGAGTTATGTTTGAGCCTAGCTTGAATTTATAGTTGCGATTTTGAAACTAATACTTACAAAATCATGAATTGTAATATGTTTCTTTTTTTCCTTTTTATTTGTAATGTTATATAAGTACAATATAAAAGTGAATAGTATATATTTATATTTTGTGCTTGTTTGTTTTGAATTTATTTTTATTAGTGTAGTTTATATGTAAAGATTAGTCTATTATTTGTGTGTTTATGTGCAAGTTAATAAATTATATGAGTCTTGATTAATCTTGATTCTACATATCTTAAGGGTTTAGACTTGATTTGTTGTATTACCTTTCCTTGTCTTAGGTCATTGTCATGACTGTATAGTTAAGCCTATTTAGAATATGTAATTGCAATTTTGAATCATGGGCCCAAACTATTGTCTTTCTAACTAATATTTACTTACAAGTTAAACATTAAATATTCACATAGGCATGCAAAGGTGTTGTATAAAACATAAATTTTAATTTATTTGAATAATCATTTAAGACTCATCAAAGAATTAACTTATCACATTAACACTTTAGCATTGTATCATTATCACTTTTTTTAAAGATTATTTAATAGGGATATGATTGCGAACCCTGTCCTTAATATGCATAAATTATATATCTATTATACCACCTTACAATACTAGTAAAATTCCTACTTTATAAAATGGTATTATGATCCAACATTAGACAACCAAACAACCTATAATCATCGTGTTAGTAAACTAAAATATAACCAACTAATCACTACATAACAAAAATTAATAAAATAAAAATATGCCTAAACCCAACTCACATGACACCTGAGCATAAAACCAAAATTGATCCACCTTTAGATGATTTCACAATTATTATAATTAACTATTTTAACAATCACCTCTTTTACTACCTCCTCAACCTACTTTATTACCTTAGAGCCATTTTTCCCCTACAAAGACCCTGCTAATGAGGGGAAATAAATTTAATGGAAAATTTAGAGATGGTGACATCCCCCATGTACATAGGTATTGCAATTACTAGAATTGTGAAATTATTGACCACCTTCAATATACCGGAAGAGCTAGTTGTTGGAATCATTTGTCGTTGCACCAAAAGCTCGAACTATCAATGCCCGATACAAATGCCAGATTTAACCCGATCCACGGGAGGCGGTTAAGCCATGTCATGAATCTCCAAGGAGGTGCTGACCACCAAGTCAACAATCTCCCCCTCAGCACCGACTGAGCCTTCAACAACCACTGAAGGGAGACTCGAACCTATGACCCAAGGCTCTGATACCAATTATTGGAATCATTTGTCGTTGCACCAAAAGCTTGAACTATCAATGCCCGATACAAATGCTAGATTTAACCTGATCCACAGGAGGTGGTTAAGCCATGTCACGAATCTCCAAGGAGGTGCTAACCACCAAGTCAACACTAGTTACATACAACCCTACTAGAACCTTGTCCATATCATGATAATAGACACAAAGTGCCCTCATTTCTCAAAAATGACCCTTCATCTTATTTTCCTATTATTTTTTATTATCGATGTGGAAGGGAAGGTCCCAACTTATTTAAAGACATCAACATTGTACATCATTATCCTCGTGACATCTTCTACCTTTTCCATTTCCATATCATCAAATTGATCAAGGAGAAATAGTTTTAGAAACTAGAACATTAATTCTAAACTAGCATTCAAAATGTTAACTTAGCAATAAATAACCTTGTATCACTATCATAGGCCTATGGTCTAATTTCAACCCATTTCACGCAACACAACTTTGAAAAAATCTACTAGTACAACAACTCATAAGAAAATTTAATTTTCAACCTTTTGTCAAATACAATATCATGGTTATTAATTACCTTTCCCCTTTCTAAACTTTTCTTGCTTTTAATCCTACAACAAACCACTTGACCAATTCACATAGTTTGCAATTCCTAAAGGCACACACCTAGGATAATAATAGATAAAACATGCATCGTCATTTTTTTTGTGATGCAAAAGTGGGACTAAGAAAGTCACACAATATTAACATGTGCTTAAGGTATCATGATAATTAATGATGACACACTTGACATGCACGATGAATGGTGACACATGTGAAAAAATTAAATACACCATGGGATAGAACATGTAATGTCTCCTCTCCAAAAATTTGATGATTGATTGAATGTGATCAAGAATACACTAAATATTAGGGGACATGATTACCACCCAACTCATGCTAGGGAGACATTAGAGATCAAATGTGTTGCTTAACCCATACCAAGAACTAGAGATCAAGGATTGAAGTTTTTAAATGATGCATACCAAGAGATTGATGGAGGTCAAGAATTAGGGTGGTTGTTTGATGCCTACCAAGGAGCTACCATAGGTTAGGGAGAGGGGTTGCAACTTGACATGTTGCTCAATGTATTCCATGGATCTATTAGACATTAGGTATAGAGGTTGTGTCATAACACATGTTGTGGAATTATAAAACTTCAAGGATTGGTGTAACTACTCGATGCATGCCAAATCATAAGGAAGCAGAAATGTTGAACCTTAGATATGAAAGTGTGTAAGGTCTATAAGGTCAAACTATGTTGAAGTATAGAATTCAAATTTGGCCCTTGACTCCATTTTGGGTTTAAGCAGTTCTGTTTGATATTTTGGGTGGAAAGCATGTAAAACTCAAAAAAAAATTCAATCATATTCCAGTGATGTCACTTTATCTTCTATACTCTTTATGTTCAAGAATCATGTATGGAAGAAAATTCTTAGGAGAGAGTGATTAATTTGGTGAAGTTTATCATTGCTATAGAGACCAGATTGAAAATCATATAAATTAATGTTAGATTTGCTAATTGATTGTTCAAGTTTATTCTTTTCTAGATAAATATGTATCTTTTTTTAGCATGCTTTTTGGGGGATATATTTTTCATGAAGAATGTTGATAATATTTTGAATTTGTTACTTTATTTAAAAATTTGAATAGAGCCAATATAGTGGTATAAGAGCCAAGTTCTTTCTATCTTGTAGGGTATATTTACATGGTGATGTAAGCTTGTGAAAAAAAATTGTAAGAACTTGTGAAGGGAAAATAGAAAATAAGAAGCTATGAGGAATATAAATGAGGCATCTAAATTTGATAGGTCATAAGGACAAAAATAGAGAGATGGTCATAAAACTTCTCTAGTACATGAGGGGCACCATAAAAAAGGTGATGAGGACTTTGAAATAAATGATTCAACAAGGGAGTGTTGAAACATTATTGATCCCTAAGGGGCTCATGCCTAAATAAAGGTAGTCGAGAAGTTTCATAGGAGTGGGAGCTTGTGCACCTTCTGACATGACCTTTGAGGTTTTAGAAGTAGACTCTTCATTCTTGGTGAGGGAAAAGAAGAAGGAACAATCTCAAAGAAAAAAACTAAACTAGAATAGAAATATGCTAAATCTTTTACAACACTTTACTAACCCACAACTAAACTCTTACAAAATAAGAATCCTTCATTTCAATGATATTCCACCTCTAGAAATGGATACAATGATCAAGCAAGGATCCAAATAAAGGTCAGTACACCCTTGTGAATGTAAGGGTTTACAAGAGGCAAGACACAATGTAAGAAATCTATTTCTAAGTGAAATCCAAAAAAGAGACATGCTTAAGTGTTTCTCTTCCTTAGACATGAATAGTTCATATAGGGGTCAGATGAAAGCACGTATGCTTGAATAGTTTTTCCTTCTAAGATGCAAATTATGATTGGTATGATTCATTGTCCCCTTTAGAGAAAAATGAAAGAGATGAGCAATTGCATGATTCACTAATTCTCAAGATAAGTGGAAGAAAAAGAGACCAACATAAATAAACTTGACTTGACACAAATGAAATCAACACACAACACCTTAATTAACAAAAGAAGAAAGGTGACACATGCATAGTTTCCATGTTTTATTAAGAGAAAGCATGCTAAGGCTAGAAATCAAGCCACAAATTACAAATGTCACATAATGAATCCTACAAAAACAAACTCTCTCTAAGGCCTAAAGAGTTTCACAATAATATAAAAATTCCATAGTTATGGATTAATCAGTATCTCCACTTTTACAATGCAGAATCTAACTATTTCCTTGTGTATCACATATAAAATATGGTACCCATGATCTCGACATGAGCCTGCAAAATTATTCCCACACCGAGACTTTTCATCACTAATTTGTAATGCTCTTTGGGTTTGGGTGCCAACTGTCATGCCTTTTTAACTCTTTTCCATTGTGGGATTGAGATTTATCCTCTGGCCAATGTCTTTATCCTTTTACTTTTGCATGCCAATGTTTTCCTAATTAGGAATATATTTTCATCGACATTTCCTTCAAGATAGACAAACAATGATCAACATGTAGGAAAGTGGACCCACTTATCATTCAAATAGCATAGCTTTGGCTAGGACATATGCCACAACTAGAGGCATTTTTGGAGTTGGATGGGAGACATGTGGTAAAGTTGTGTGGCAGTAAGGCGAGGACCATTTAGTTGGCCCATGATGAATAGTGAAAAGGGGCATTAAGAGTGTGCTCAAATTGTGATGTGGAAAATGGTGATCAATGATAGACCCCCAAATTCACACATACATTGGAATACAAAACCCTTAACAAAGTGAACCCGATTTGCACAACCAAGAAGACAAGGGTACAAATTCATGATCTACACAATGTGGGGTTTTGTGGATTCCTTATGACAAAGATTTGATATATGGTTAGGGAAAGGTAAATGCAATGAGAGAAATCAAATTACCTTGAGGGATATGACAAGACAAGTGAACTTCAGATCTATGTTTGACTGTCGAAAACCTATTAGAATTGGGAACCATCTGAGATCTAGAACTCTGAGACTTGTAACTTCTAGTCATGAAATTTGCAGATTCTTAGGAATATGTTGACTCAAGTCAGCCTAGTGCCAAAAAGTAGGCCTAGTCCTAAAAGGGTAAAAACTGATAAAATCTAAAAAGGATCAAACCCTGGTTCTAAAACCTTGAAAATATGGATCTGAAACTGCATCACCTATTCCTGCACACAAGAAAGAAGGGGAAATTATTGTGGGGAGGGGCTTGCATTGGTCAATCCCCTATATAAGAATTAACCTTAAAAAGGAAATAGATAAGAGTAAAGGAATACTGACATGTAGTAGAGATTAGATCTAAGAAATATAGTATGTCATACCATGTAGATGCAATTGTACTTAGAAAGTGATCAAGAATATTGATGCAATTGCTTTGACTCAACATAGAAACCAAAAGGAAATCATGTAAGATAAAACCTCATGTAGTAGATGTTTTACTTCACCACATATATTTGATTTGAGGAAGAAGAAGACTTGATGGATGAATGTAGAATTCCCCTCCTTGATTGAAAACTTATTTACTTGACCTCCAATGGGGAAAAGAGCAAGATCTATGAAGGGAAGAATTGAATGCTTGATTTCTTGAATGGATTCCTTCAACATATTATTGTTTGAACTCCTTGAATGCACAATAAATTGCTTGATAATTCTTTCATGAAGATGAGATAGCTTACACAATGATGGATCATGGATGTGAAAATAAGAGGAAAAAACCTTATTTTATACACATTTGGGGCTCATATTCATGAAGCTAGCCTGGATTAAACCCCCAAAGGATATATCCTTGCATTGGGCCCAAAGCCCATTGAAAAACAACCCCAAGGACTAGGCTGAATTTTGCATATTCCTTGAGAGGCCAATTTTGAAATGGCTTCGGGATTAGGTGCTAACAAGGGTGTCGGAGGTTGCAACCCATTAGGAGCTTAGGGTGAATCCCAAGATCTAAAAAGGTATGTGAAGGACCTAAGTGTGTAATGAATTATGTGAATGGATGGAAAATGAGAAATTATGCATAGAAATTAGAGCCAGCCTCAAGTTTAGGCAAGGAGGAGGGCCTTAGTTTAATGCATGTATGCAATTAGGTACAATCTAAGGTCCTACCATAAGAAACACACTAAAGTGGGCTAAAAATAATCCTAAAATAAACACATGAAGTGCCTACTTTTTAGGATGGTACACAAATGCATTATGGTGATGCATTTGAGATCGTGGTCAAGGGAAAAAATTAAGATCAAGTGAGGCCAACCATTGTAGATGTGATCTACAAATTGGTGACTTATATGGGAACCTTGCTTGTAGGGTTGAACTATAGGAGATCTAGTTTGGATCAACAATTCTTTATCCATTTATTTTCTTTGGATATCATCATCTTATATTTAGTATCTCATATCAGATCTTAATACTGAGCTTGATGAAAATAACATGCATCCTAGTCCATGTAGGGAGTATTGTTGTCCATCGTCTCCCATCATCAGAAAATTTAAAACATAAGTAATCTCAAAAGAAAATTTGGCAAAAAAGAAAACCTTTCATCATTAAAATATTGGACATTCATGACAAGGCGAAGCATGAGGGATGTAATGATGCAAATAGAAATTGACAAGAATGGGTCAACTACGACCAAGGCCACAAAATCTTGGAGAAAAATCACAATGAATAATTACTACATATCAAACAAAGGATGATAAAGGGGCATACATTTGATCCTGAAAAGAGGAGTAAATGCATAAAATTCACCAATTTATTGAATAAAGTTAAAATGAACACACCAAGTTGCCAGAGCTTCAACTAAGAGACTAAGCATACACCATCTCTTCACATGAGTTGGATTATATATTAATTCTAGTGTGTGTACTTGTTTGAATCCTTCCATTTCTAAGGTAGTCTTAGGTGAAATTCATCCCCAAATTAAGCTGTGTAGTTAGGAAATCTACCATAGTTGACCAAGTAGAGCCTTACTCCTAGACATACATCCATAGACTCAACAAGGATATCGCCTTGGTTTTTGCAAGCATAGATCTAACTTTAAACCCTTGTAGATATAACCTTTAATGTCTAATTTGGATTTAAATAAACATTAAACCAACTTTAATGAGTACATTGAACTCAATGGAGGGCTCATATTTATTCTAACAATATTTCACAATAACTTGCAATATAAATCCACAAAGAAGAACCTCCAAAATATATGGTATATTTATTAAGTTTTCATAGTCGATCATCACTTGATGCAAGAGAAAAGAATTCTCAACATTAAAAAAAAACACGATCAACTTAGAATCTCTTGAAAGGACTACTAAGAAGCAATCTCAAAAGATTTGGTACCATGTAATTAATAGTTTAGAATATTCTCTACTATATAATATTTGATAATGAATATAATAATCCAAGATTTATGAGCTTCAATGAAAGCATAAGAGAGACCCAACATGAAAGAATTATTTTATTTTACCAAAGCATGTAAATGAATAATATGTGTACATGAATTATGATAGATTTAGATCAAAATGACAATTCCTTGGTTATATAGGTTAAGTTGTGACATAAAACATCATGAAATTATTGTTAGGAATAGGTGTTGTACACATTGCATATCATAGTTAATTTTATGTTTCATCTATGGTGCATTTAGGAGACATGTTTAGTAATATTAAATATTTGTTTGGGGCAACTTGTAAAGTTGTATGTAACAATGAGCTAGATATTTTATGTGGGTTACACATGGGAATAATATTCAATATTTGAGAAAGTGCATAAAAGTAAATCTAGGGTCAATCAATTTGTGTACACATAGTTTTGAGGTACGTGGTTTTACCTTACCACTTTTTTTTATTTGTGTAAGCTCAATTTTATAAACCAAGACACATACCTAATGGTTGGTGTTGGATGTCGGTGGTGTACCATCCTAAAAAGTTAGAACCCATAATTGGATGCTTAGTTAGGCCCCATTTTGGTGATTTCAAGATTTCATGTTTGTTATGCTTGATTTAGCTACCTATCTCCCCCTAATCCAACATTTATCATATCTTTCTGACTCCCCATTTTAATTTTTGTGCCTTTTCCTAGGCACATAATTCCCCGGGCTTTAAATGTTCCTAGGAACACAGTGTCATGGACTTTATGTTCCTAGGAACACAACACCCTAGCAATTATGTTCCTCTAGGTTTGCGCTCAATTTTGAATCGGGGCCTTGTTGCGGTGTTCTAGTGGGAAATTAGATCATGTGGTTGACCTATCTTATTTTTGAATCCCAAAATGTGTGATGAGTTATATAAACACCCTATCTATCCTCATTTTGGCATCCATCCATTATTGAGAACTAAGAAGCGATCAAGCGATCAAGTGAATTCAAGATTTGAAGGAAATCATCCAAGATGTAGCATCCCTCCAAGAATCCAAGGCATTTTTAAGGCAGTCATCTCCATTGTAGCAATTTTCTCTCCCACGATAGCCAAGTAGAGGAGTTATCAATCAAGAAAGAAGATCCTTTATCCATCCACATTCATAGCAAGTGTTCAATCAACCATAATAACATTGAAGATCTAGGAGTGACATTCATAGATCCTTGCATTTGTGAAGGAATCCTTGATTATTTTCTACATTCCAAGGTCAACAACCAAAATTCAAGCAGCATACAAGCATCTTCATCAATATGTGTGATCCCAATATCCGTTCATGAGGGTTTACAAGGTCGATCTAATATTTACCTTTACAATTATTTTCCTTTATGTTATTTCTTTTCATTTTCAAGGTTGTTTCCTAAATAGGGGTTTGACCAAAGAAAACCACTTTCCACAACCTTTTATCCATTTTAAGTGTGCAAAAATAGGTGGTGTAGCTATAGGGACATAATCCAAAAAATTTGGGATCTACAAAATTGATTGTCAAAGTTTCAGGAAAAACTATTGGGTACAGAATGCCCCAAGCTTTCTATTCCTAGGAAGAAAATGCCCAAGGTGTTTTGTACTTGTAAAATCCACTTCAAATTTAGACCAAAAATTGTTAAAATTTCTAAATTCCTATTTCAAGTCATTAAAGTTTGCTGTCTATTTTTTTCATCGGTTTGTATTTCTTGAAATTGCCTATATTTTCTTATTTAGTCTTTTATCTTGCATCGGTAGGTCATTTTATTTATTTCATTTTTAATCATAAACAATGAAGGAAATCCATTGTCCCACCTAGTGCTTGAAACTAACTTTGAACCTAATGGGTCATCTTCCTTCCGAATTGTGCATTAAGAAAATTAGGTGGATAATCCCCCACTTTTTGCACTTCATCTACCCCTATCTTTGTTACACTTGTTGAGTTGTTTCTCATTGATTGTCATTGATGTCAAAACCTTCATACTAACACTTTAGTAGTATCGGTTGGTTGTTGGCAGTATGGGGTATATCCTGTTGTTTATCGATATGTCAACATGAATTTTGGTTGAGCATTTCTTATGTTCAAGAATGTCTTCAAGGATAAGAGTACTGTATTCTATCAAGTGTTTCATATAAATTAATACTCTCGTATGGTTTTGGTGTTTGGATATTCCTATCATTTTTTTGTGATTGTTGATGTGTTGTTCATCAAGTAGTTTTGGTGCTTTGGATACAATGCACTATAGATATATTTCAAGTAATGGTTATTTTATGTGCTCATCTTTTGGTCTTGGTTGTATCATACAAATAGCCTTGGAAAATGTAATATGAATTACAATATATTAAGTCTGACCTATCTAAGGGTCATATTGTAACGTGGTTCTTATGTATGTACTAGATTTAGGATCGATGCTTGGCATTAAAGTAAATGTAATATTTGTTGCCTCACTGTTCTCACACACATGGTGTGAATCCAACATATGTAAGATCAAATTCATATATAAATAAAGGAACCTCTTTGTATCCAAAAGTAGTAGTGACAGTGAATGTGATACAGTTGATGTGGAAGTAAGTGGCTTATGTTGGTTGTATGCAAAGTGACTATGAATCTATGCAAAGGAGATCTGTGTTCATGCAGAGAAGTCTATTGATCTTAGTGGCAGATTTTATCTCTTCTTATATCTTTCATCAGTAAGCCTCTGTGTATCGATAGTGAGCCTTAATATTTTGGTAGTGAGCCTTATTGTACTTGCAATGAGCAGTACTAGTAGTGAGCCATTGTAAAAATCACCATGTCAGTGTCATCTTAATAGGTGTTTTTACATTTCATGAGAATTATCTTCTCCATTGTTTTTCCCATCTTGGGTTTCCACGTAAATCTTGGTGTTCTCTATTTCAGTGTTTCAATGTTCTTAATGCCTATATTTTATGTGGATGTTTGATGTGCTTAACTAAAAAATTGAAAGTTGTTAATATTGTTGATTTTGATTTGACTGACAGAGGAAAATTTTTATAAGTTGTGTAGGAATAATTGACTCACCCCTCTCTTATTTATTTAGCTTGTTCAACAAATTGGTATTAGAGCTTGGTCCCTTGTAGATGGAGCTTAATTTCTTGAGGGAGATCTTGAAAGTTTGAATGGATGGAAGGAGAATATTTCACTGAGCAAGATTGGAAATTCATTTTTAGCGACATTGAAGGTACATAATAAAAAAATGAGGAGCTAAAGGAAAATTTGAAGGAAGCAAATACTTGCATTGCAAAGCTAAGAGATCGGATTAAGAAGTTCAAAGCAAGGCATAAGGAGGTCAGTCAAGAACTAAAGGAATAAAAGGAAAAAGTTACAGCCTTGAAAAAATAGCTAAATGAATTAAAAGAGATGAAAGACATTAATACATATTTGGATCAAGAACTAAAAGAGAAGATAGTTGATCTTGAAAGTAAGCTGGATGAAACAACTCAAAGGGGGGAATTTCACAAAGTTGGAGGAAAATAAAAGTTGAAGAATGCTTGGTTAGCAAAAATGGAACTGGAAATGACAATGGAAGAAGGGAAAGAGACTGAAGAAAATTTTGAAGAGATGATTAGGAAGAGTTCAAAACAAAATGAAAAACTAGGATCAGAACTAAAGAAGCTGAGGTCAGAAACAAAGGCATGTGAGAGAAGTGCTATCTTAGATAAATTATTATCCTCTCAGAAAGGATTCAATGATAAAGAAGGATTAGGGTTTATTGGTAAATATTCAAATCAGATGGATAAAGGAAAGGAGAAAGCAATTGAAGATAATGCAAAGATCGAGGTGGAAAGCAAGGTAAAATATCAGAACACATCCTCAAGAAGGCCTCCAGTAAGAAAACCAAATGCTCAAAGGTATTATTTATCTTTCAATGGTTGTTGTTATATATGTAAAAAATTTAGTCATAAGGTAGTAGATTGTAAGATGAGAAAAGAGAAGAAGATTCAATGCTTTAATTGTCCAACATTGGTCATAAAGCAAGTCAGTGTAAGAATCAAGTTCTAGATCAAGAATAGAAAAATGGAGTAGTTAATATTTTTCATGGGAATTGCTATGTGTGTCATAACTTTGGTCACAAATCTAATCAATGTAGAGATAAATTAATAATATATGGGAAAATAAATTTAAGTTGTTTCAAGCATGGTCAGATACGTCACTATGCCAAATCGTACAAGTTTGATAGTAAACCGACAAGTACCAGATGTGATAATAATAGTGTAGAATATAGTGGATCTCAGAAGAAGAATATGGAGTGGAGAAATAAATCTGATGGTGCATATGTTTTGATGGTACCAGATCCCAAGACTAGTCCTATCAACAATTGAGTTGAGTACTTTGGCTCAGGGGTAGTACTAAAAAGTTTAGATTTTACACCTCCCTTGTACTGGTTGCAAACTAGGTTGTTGTCAGTGTATATGAAGAGGTATTAATAATGATTATATAATTAATAAATTTAGTTGTTGATTGATTGATATGATCTGCATAGTGTGGCATAATTGTATCAGTGATATTTTAAAAATTCAGCAAGAAAATCAATTATGTCATTTTGTGGCTTTAAAGGCAGAATTGTTTTGATCATTTGGTACTTCAGCATGAAGAAAAATTGTGAGTTTGTAGAACGTTTGAGCGGAGAAATTTGTGAAGTAATCATGGCCCCTAAGTTGATTATTTATGGTATGTCCACAAAAAAGAAGTTGAAAAAGGTTGTATTGAAGGAACATGATCACAATCATATCAGGAAATTGGAAAATGAGTTATCTGTGGAAGGTAGGCAACAAATTAAAAACCTTGGACTTGATATATGGGGAGATTTTTCATGGTGTGTTGACAATGAGTTTATCCTATTTGTGTCGAGTCAATTTCATGGTGAAACCTTGGTGCTAGACAAGCCCTACATTGCGACAAAGGAGGTAATTGAAACTATCACTGATTTATGCAGCATTGGTGAATTACCTAGAAAGAAGACAATTAGC
This sequence comes from Chamaecyparis obtusa, assembly GCA_027943335.1. Classification (NCBI taxonomy): domain Eukaryota; kingdom Viridiplantae; phylum Streptophyta; class Pinopsida; order Cupressales; family Cupressaceae; genus Chamaecyparis; species Chamaecyparis obtusa. Next base: position 16,191 of record BSBK01012454.1, on the reverse strand, counting down.
TATCAAGAGGTAGAAGATCTTACAGATATTGGTCGTGATCAATATGCATTCCTTATAGATACTATTGAAAATTTTATTATAAGGTACGTTGCTTATGGTGTTTCTTACATAATTTAGTTTCAAAATCATGAGGGTGTGACTTCTTCTTTAACTATGTATATTTCATACAAGATTGTGATGGAGAACATACAAATGGATTTGTGTAAAATGTTGCTAGACAATTTTATTGAGAATGTGAAAATGACAATTGAAGATGGATATGCATTCAATTTTGGTTCGTTGTTGATGTGTTTGGTTTTCTACTTTATGAAATTGTTATCAAACAATGAGAAATTTGAATGGAGAACCAACATTGTTGTTGATAAGTATATTTACATATATATGGGTTTCTTGGAGAATTGTGTGGGTGTGTGTAGAGCTTATAATTATACACTAAAGATAAATACATGTTTCGATTTAGTTATTTTTGGTTTTGTGCCCATGCGTTTCGAGGAGGGTTCCTCCTCTGGTCATAATTTTTTGGAAGAAGATGTTGGTGGTTCATCTCTTGAACCGAAGAAGAAGAGAAAGACAGATGAGAAAATGAAAATAAATAGTTATAATTTCATAATCTAATGAGGAAGAAGAATTTGAATAGGTGAGTGAGGAAGAAGATATGGAGAGATATGTGCCCTCTCTGGATAATTCAGTATATGTGGATTTGAGTACAGTCAGAACTTGGTTTGAAAATGATGACTATGGTAAGCTTGATGGTCTATGGGCCAATTGTTATTTGGAGGATAAGAAAATGGTGACAAAAGTGTTGATTAATCACTTGATTGGTAAAAAGGTTACAGTCTCTAGTGTATTTGGTATCATAGCAACTGAGTTAATCATGGATGTTGAGGTTGGATTGTTGCAGTTTGGAGTAGATTATCTGACAGTGGAGAATTCCATAGTGAAGAACGGTAACAATGCAAAACATAGACTCTTTGGATTTATCGATGAGATGAAGAAATGTGTGAAAGAAATTTTTGATATTTATAGGTATTGTCTTTGGTGGCCTACTATTGTAGACAATTTCATAGGTCAGAACAAAGTGATTGAGAATGAATTAAATGAGCTAGGCAAGTCATAAGATATTTTTAAGGATCAAGATGGAAAATAGAGAACCAGAGTTAGTGAACTTCATAAAGAATGGTTGTTGCTACAAAGACAAAGATAAGATCTAATAAAAAAAATATGGCTACTAAGAGACATGATTGAAGTCCGGGTGGGATTTTATTCTGACATACTAACTGATGAAGAAGATTTTGCATAAGGATTTCAGTCCTTATATTGTACTAAATCATTTGATAGGCTAGTGGAATGTGCCAATGCGTGCACTTGAATGGAGACATAAATTGTTGAGTAGAAGAAGGAGCTTCCTATGTTGAAGGAGAGGTTTAAGAAGGTATATTTTGATTAATATAGTTATATTACTTTGAGCTTTCTTTGTTTGATTTTTTTGTCCCTTTTCTATTGTGGCAAAAAGAGGGAGAGAAAAGGAGCATACATGTTGCATTTACTTAGGGGGAGTTTTGGAGTTTTTTATAGTTTTATGTTTCAGTTTTTTGTCATCATTGCCAAAGGGGGAGATTGTTAGACTTGTTAAGTTGTTACTAGTATTGATTACCATTGATGTCAAAACCTTCTTACTGACACTCTGATAGTATTGGTTGGTTGTTGGTAGTATGGAGTATATCCTATTGTTCATCAGTATGTCAACATGAATTTTGGTTGAGCATTTCTTATGTTCAAGAAGGGCTTCAAGGACAAGCGTATTGTATTCTATAAAGTGATTCATACATAGTATTACTCTTGTATGGTTTTAATGTTTGGCTATTCTTGTCAATTTTTAGTGATTGTTGATGAGTTGTTCATCAGATAGTTTTGGTGCTTTGATACAACGTAGTAAGGACATCTTTTAGTTGGTAGTAAAGGTTATTTTATGTCTTCATCTTTTGGTCTTAGTTGTAGCATTCAGATGGCCTTGGAAAATATAATATGAATTTCTATATCTTAAGTCTAACCCATCTGAGGGTTGTATTGTAAAGTGGTTCTTATGTATGTCATGGATTTAGGATTGATGCTCGACATTAAATGTAAATGTAATATTTTTTGCATCGATGTTGTCACACACTTGGTGTGAAGCTAACATATGTAAGATTGGATACCGGGATAAATAAAGAAGAACCTCTTTGTATTTGAAAGTAGTAGTGACAGTGAATGTGATATAGTTGATGTGGCAGTAAGTGGCTTATGTGGGTTGTATGCGAAGTGATTATGAATCTATGAGAAGGAGATCAATGTTCATGAAGAGTAGTATGTTGATCTTAGTGGTGGATTCTATCTCTTCTCATATATTCTGGTAGTAAGCCTCTATGTATCAACAATGAGCCTTATTGTATTTGAAATGAGCCCTATTGGTAGTGAGCCTTAATACTCTAAAAATGAGACCTATTTTACTGTGAGTGAGTAGTATCAATAGTGATCCATTGTAAAAATCACCATACTAGTGTCACCTTAACAAGCATTTTTACATTTCATGAGAATAAGCTTCTTCGTGGTTTTTTCCATATTGGGTTTCCATGTAAATCTTGGTGTTCTCTATGTTTGTGTTTCTGTGTTCCTAATGCTTACATTTCATGTGGATTTTTGATGTGCTTAACTGACAAATCTAAATTTTTTAATATTATTGATTATGAGTTGACCAATAGAGGAAAAAAATATAAGTTGTGTAGGAATCACTGATTCACCTCCCTCTCAGTTATTCAGCCCGTTCAATAATCTTATCTTTATATACATTTTTGGTTAACTTGATGCACGCAATTTCCATTTGATTTTGGTGTTATATCCTCTTTATGTGCATTGGATCCTCACTTTTCATTTCATAATTAGATGTATTATTTATTATATTTTATGTGCAATTCAATATATATTGCATAAATTTAAAGAGTGTTTGCATATCTCTTTAAAATATCATAATTACATTTGGTAGATCTATCTTTTCTTTCTTTTCTTGTGCATGAGTTTTATAACATTGAGTCCTACCATAGTATTCTAGTTAGGAATCTTGATGAGACACACATACATACTAATGACATTCTTACTATGATTGAGAATCCCTCTTCCCACTCTTATCATGATGAATTTGAGTCTTTAATAATTCCTCCTACCCAAGTGCAAAATCTTTCCCATGAATTTGAAAATTTTGAACAATGGTTAACTTAAGAAAATTCTAATACATAAGCTATCTCCTTAATAGAAGGTTTGAGGAAGTTGATTCATAATAATGAACATGGTATCAACTTGTTACACCCCATTTTCAATCTTGGTGATAGTAATGTTAAACCTCTTAAGGATTGTGTTCAAGATCTAGGTTTAACTCAACCTCCCACCAATATTGAAACTTCTCTTCCCATTCCTAATTCATTACCTAGTGTCTCTACTTATGCTCCACCTCTCATGCCTACATCCATCTCAGATATCTATCCTACACATGTTAGTATTGGAAGCATTCATAATTCTATTGTTCCTCCTCCTTCAAGTGTTTCATGTTTTTCACAACCTTCATCCACACCTACATACAAGAATGTTCCATTTTCATATTCCAATGTTCCTTTCATTTCCCAAAATGGTCCAAACATTTCACATATGTCTCATACTAGCCTCTCCACAGAATCCACTATCAATAGTCTTGCTCAAGTTGTTTCATCCTTGCAACAACAAATTGCCTCTATGAATCAATCCAAATTCAACATTCCCACATGTGACATTATTAGCCCTTTGTCCTTGGACATCATTTGTGTCATTATCCCTCAATACATGGAAATACCTCACTTGGAGACTTACAATAATAAAGGTAACCCCTTGAACCATGTTAAGACCTTTCAAACATTGTGTAGTGATGTTTCTCGTGATCATAGGTTAATGGCTAAATTGCTTGATAAAACCTTTCATAATAAGACATTGCAATGACATTATTCTTTACCTCTTTATTCCATTGATTATTTCCAAAAAAATTCTAATGCTTTCATTCAATATTTTCAAAATAATATTGGTCCTAAGATTTCTTTGATTGATTTAATACATTGTAACCAAGGTGTTATATAAAAAGTGATTGATTTCATTGGTATATTTAAGCATTTGCATGCTCAATTTTATTATCATATGTCTGATGTTGATAATCAACATATTTTTATTGCTAATTTTTAAAAAAAACATTAGAGATAAGATATTGCTTTCTAAATTCTCCTCTTTTACTCAATTGTGTGCAGTGTGTTGGTTCCCAAATCAAGAGAGTGGAAAATTCCATGAGCTTGCCAAACTGAATGCTCCAATCTTCCATAGGATTTGGCCAACTAATGAGAATGATCAATTATGATCCTCTTTCCCTACTCTTTAGGTTATACAAAATCAAGGCGAGTGGGCCTATACCTTAACACTACCTATTGGTTAAGGCTTTTTATAGCAGATATATATTTAAATATTTAAATGATCTCTCAAGGTGGCAATAGATTCTTGAGAAGGATCAGATTTTGAGATTCACAATTACTTGGGTTCTTTCAATACTTGAATTGCTTCTGATTGTATTTATAAATGCTTGAATGTGTTGTGTATATTATAAATGAGTTATGAATGCAAACTCTAACCAAACTTTAGAATTTAATATAAGACCAGTGCCTTCCTTCTCTTTAGTAGTGAAATTGTATCTTCCTTTTGATTCTATGTATAACTTTGTAAGGCAATTTTTAAATTCATTACTTGAATGAATATGTCAGCTGACTAGCCTCTATGTGCTCAATTTATCTTCATACGTTACAATTAGTCTTATTGAATTTAACTTTTGTTAGAAAAAGACCAACTAGATAGAACTAATATGACAACAATATCAATTTTGATAATCAAATTGCAACGTAATCAAATTAAATATCCAACAAGATGGATTAGCCAGTTTTTGTTTTCTTAGAAATAGAAATCACAAAGAACTAATCAAATAGAAATAAAAAACTCAAACCTTTTAGAGGAAAAGTACTGATTTGTATTAAACTTGAAAGTTTGATAGCATACAATTGAGTAGGAAATATGAAAAAAGATCACAACTGTGCATTCTATTGTTTTTATGATGAAAAGATAAAATTTTGTTCCTTCTACACTAAAAAATGATCCTCTTTATATAGGAGAGGATTCTAAATGGGTGAAAAGACATGCCTTTTCCCCAAAAGGTACATAAATAGTTTTGAGAAACTAAATAACTAATCAAACTTGATAAAACATGAGGCATTTTTCAAGCATCTCCAAGCAAAGTTCCACAATTCTGGACATGTTCAAGATATTCCTTGGAGGCATAAATGTTTGCATCATAAATAATATCTCGGGAAACATACTCCAACTCGATCATATGCTCCATTTCTGCATAAGTCCAATCCAATTTTGGTCCATCTATATGTGCAACATCCAGGGTAGTCGCAAGAGTGACCTTACACTCTTCTAACCATTGATCCATGTCTTTCAAGTCTTCGTTCTGATCTACCAACTTTGGAAGTCCCTGTCTGATTTCTACCTTAAACTCACCATATTTTGATTTCAAAGCCTCTGTAAACTTGACATGCTTATAAATTTATTTACTCATTAAGGAAATTTATTTACTATCTACCCCATTCATGTTCATATCATAAAATTTGATGTCTAACTGATTCCTGATTCTATTGTATAGAATCATGTTCTCCATATTCTTCCTATAAATTGTCCAAAACTTTTCCAAAGTACCTTTTAACTTATCAAATCTATTTTGCAACATAATAGAAGCAGTATCCATTCTGAGACTTTTCATTTTTTAGTCATCTGTTGATATTCCTTCTGTAAGTTTTCATACTTGGCCTTCAACTATGTTTCCTCTAGCACAGTAATTCTGGGACCAAAGTAACCACTCCTTTTCAACCTCTTTTCAAACTTGTCTTTATAATGATCTCTTTCCTTTATGACCTTTAATAATTGAGCCTTATTGAATTTAGACATATCTATGTTCATGTCTGCAAAAATTACTAGATCAATCTCACCAACTTTCAATTTCATGATATGCCCAAATGCTTTATCTACATCAATGATCTTGGGACTTTTGTTGGGTGGATATAATGCTCGTAACAGTAAATCATTTTCATCAGGATCAAATCTTGACCTAATGTAAATTTCATTAACCCCATCAATGTCTAACTTGAATTCCTTATTCTCATAATGTAAGAAACTATAAAATATTAGAGAAGCACTAATGTCCCGCCTAGGAAAAAGAATAACCCCTAACTCAATTAGAAAATGTCTTCCCCTTTGGGGCATCATGTTTTGTATTTCTCCTTCCACATTTTCTTTCAATCTTTCTAACAATTGTGCTTCATTGTCTGGAGTAATATTAGGGATTGATTCCCTAAGTTTTTTGTCTTTTATATCCAACAAAAAATATTTGAAGTCTTTGGATTTAATAAACATATCATCTAAAATAAAGGAAGTACGAGCCTCCAACTTGTTATCCTTGTTCACCTATAATCTGGTAACAATTTGATCATCTTTATCAGGATCCTCCCTTAAGATCTCCCATTTTCATCTTGAAATTACCTCATGCTCTTGAGGCATATTTTCTCCCGATTCTTCTTGAGATTCCAATTCAATAAATTATTGCATTTTTTCATTTCGTTCCCTATTGTATTTATTAATAACTTCCTAGGCCTCATGTTCCTCCATATTTATGAAAATATCTTCAATGGGCATGGCTTCATGAAAATAATCTCCTAAATTTTGCTTCTTTTTACAAGAATGAATATACCCCTCTGGATCATATCATTTCCTTGGATAGTGTTCAGTTAAGTTAAATTCATTTAACAATTTCTTTTGAACAACCTCATAAGCTCTTGTAGAAACTATGGTGAAATCACCAAAACTTAGTGTACCGGACAAAAAATATAACTTATGAACTTTACCAAAATGTAGAAAATTTGATAACCTCAATTGCCTTACAATATCAAGATAGGAAATTCTACCTGGCACCACTTTAGGAAGTTTATATGGACTCCTTTCAAAATCATAAACTCTAAAGCAAGTAAAATCAAGATGAACATACCAATCACCCCAATTGTGTTGAACTAGCCCTTTGTCTTCAAAATCCTTGGGTCTCAAAAACTTATTGATTTCCACTGAAATAGAGTTGTCATAAGGATGATTGTACATTTGATAGATTGTCTTTACAAACCACTATTCAAATTTAATATAATTTGAATTTCTATATCTAGAATCCTAGATAGAAGTCCACAATTGTACAAGCTACTCATTCCCATCCTTATCTCTGACAACCAATTCTAACTTCTCAAGCCACATGCTTCTTGTATACCCATAAAACAAAACCATGTGAATTAACAATGAGTAGTACATGAACCTAGGTTGTTCACTGTCCTTTTGTAAAGATAAAAACCCTTCATGCATTTTCTCCACTACATAGGTTTCATTGTCAAAGGGTCAAGGCTCAAACATCTGAATATCAGTAGCCAATACCACAGGCCTTATAATCATGAAGTCAATGACTTCAATGTCTCCAACCTGTCCATAAGATAAGTAAGTATATTGCAAATAGGGTCTAAATAATTCCATCTTGAAGGGAGAACCATCTTCATCTATAAGAGGGCTTGGTTTTCCTTCTTCCCTATTCCTATGTATTACCAACTTCGAACCTTTTTACATTGTGTCCATACTAGCATATTCCTCCTCCAGTTCTTTAAATGATAGGGGTAAATCAAAGGACTAATCAAGGTTGAAAACCTCAACTAGGGTATTTACAGACAAATATATGAAAGGTTTTTTCTGAGCATCTAGTATGTATCTCCTCTCTAAAGAGTAATTTCTTACTAACATTTCAAGTAGTTCAATGTTCACAAAGATATTTGGAACTGTAAGCTTACCTAAGTTCATCTTTCATGGATGAAAAATAGGCATTGGGTTGTTCCTCCTTAGGTAATGGAAAAGAAATAATTCATACCCTCTAACATTTGTCCATATGTCTCCCACAAATCTAAACCTATCTTCCAATTGTTCCCTTTCAGGAAAATGTTGTTTGGATCTCTGTGACTTCGGATCAGGAGCTTGCATTTGATCTATCATGTCTTTGTTCAATCTCTTGACTGAGGTTTTTTCCCTCTATTTTGGACTTCTTTGCCTTTGATTCACCACTCTTGGTGGCTCTTTTCTTTCCTTTTGTGCTTGAAGATTCTATTCTAACAGTACCTTCTATGAATCTCCTTCACAAGGTGAAACTCTATAACTCTCCTTCACTTTGCAAATTCTTTTACCAACTCTCTTTGGCTTCAACAATCACTTATGGCTTGCATAATGTATTGAATTTTCCAAATTGTAAAGAAACCAAATGATTAATCTTCCCCATGTAAGTCCTTTAATTTACCCGATCGACATATTGAATGGTGTCCTTTGGATCTTTTTGAAAATCAAAAAACTAAAAAGACGACCGTTGGGATCAACATGGGTCACTCCGATCAAAACTAATTTTGTGTGCCATCAACAAAGCTCCTTATTTGTTTCTCCAATAAGATCACTATTCATTATCATCGGCATAGGTCATATTGATCCCTCCATCGGATATCAATGCAACATTTCAATAGTGCTTCTGATAGTATATAGTTATACTAATGTTCTTCCCATTGTTGTAACTTTCTGCGATGTATTAGTTACATTGTATGGAAATAAGTCTTACCAATGGCCTCATAATCCATCAACAAGACATTTTAAACATCTTTTCGATTATTATAGCTTCATCGATGAGATTATTAGTGTATCATCTACTGATCATAGTTTTCCTTGACAATTTTCCATTTGATTATCAACCGGTATGTCCTTTGTTGATACACTTCATTCTTCTTCTATTAATCATTCCATTAATAAGATTGTCATTGATCTGATGGTTTCCTTTGCAACATTAAATTTTATTATCAGTGAGACTACTCTTGATATCTTCTGGTTTCTTGTTATTCCCTCTGATCTTCCATCAGGGTGACTTCTACCGATATTACTCATTGGTATAACCTTATTCTATCAGGCTAGCTTATGAAATCTTATGCCGACCATTCCTTAGTATTTTCCTATCATTGGTGCAACATCCTTGAAGTCTAGTTGGTATTTCACCTTGGGACCTATGCACAAATGAAACATATGATAGAAGTTGGTTCTTGAGATCACCCTGCACATGACAAAATCAATAGTAACCATTCTAATGATTTAAGCATAAAAGGATACAAAACATGAATAAATTCAAATGGAATCCTGAATGAGTTAGAAAAACTCCTTGTATCTGCATGAGGGTCCCAAAACACCTAGATGGTGAACAATGCAAGGCAAAATTGGAGGCTTCATGTTGTGAGATGAAATGAACATAGTGTGTGAATTTAGAGGTGCTAACACAGTGCTTCATAATTATCAGCTTTAAGTGAGTCAATCTAAGATCACCACTCTAATGGATCCATATGATAAGAGTGATACCGCATCTCAACCTTTTCAAACGTTTCAAAAATTAAAAGGCTTCATTAAGATCAATAATTCATCAAACAATATTGATGCGCAAGTGGCAACAACATCCAAAGGTGTGACTCCTTTGTCATCTTATTTTATACCTTCTCATAGTTTTACACCTATTTTTGAATCTTTACATAATGTGATGTTGAAGTTGATTAATTCTATTGTCTTAACTCTTCCTCCCATTAAGCCAATTGAACCTTCCAAACAATCCAACAAGAAATTTGATCCCAAATATTTTTGCCAATACCATCATGAACCCAACCATGATATTGAGAAGTGTTTATGTTTGAAATCTATTGTTCAAGAACTTATTGATTATAATGTTATATCTGTTGAGGTTGTTAATAATCAAGGAAACAAATTTGTTTCCCTTCCCAACTAAAACTTTCAAATTTATACCTATCCTTTACCTTCCCATTCAACCAATACCATTGAGTCCATTCCTTCTTTTCCTTCTTCATCTACCAATATTGTTGACTCTCCTACCATTGTGAGCTATGACATTGAGTGCACTGAGGCCAACAATGTTGTCAACCTTATTGATCAATCCAAACCTAAACCCAAACCCCAACATGATCTTTGCATTACATTTGATCCTAGTGAGACTATTAGAGCACACAATAGTCCTCTTTGCATAGTTGTGAATATTAATGGTCTTCCCTCTCCTTGATTTCTTATAGATCCTACTTTCATGGTGAAAGTTATAAATGAAGAACATCTTTACACTAGATATCTCCAACAAGATTTCTATGACAAATTTGATGTGATGATCAAAACATTCAATGTTTTCACTTATCCTACCCATGGTTACATTACTCTTCCCATATAAGTTGATAAGAAAACATTAGATGTCACATTTTTTGTCATCCCAACTTCCGATCAGTTCAAGTTAGACTTGGCCTTCCTTGGCTCACTTCCATGAAAGCTATAGCCTCTCTTATCCATAAGTATTTGAAATTCCCCACAATGGAGATATCATCACGATTAACCATAGTCTCTATAATAATTTAGCTACTCGAGGGAAATTTGATCTTGACTTCTTTTGGTCTTCCATGTCTCAACCAATCCAACCTTAAAAGAATAACTATTTCCTATCCTATCAAAAATTTAAATTAAGAAGCTTTGTGAACTTAGCAATTCTTCCCCTATAGTTTCATCTCCTTTCCCTAGACTTGGATTTCTTCCTACACATTCCACATCTCCTATTTATGTTATATTCCCACCTCCTATATACTATTACCACTTGCCATGACTATCTGTCAACCTTGTGTGGTGCCAATTGTTCTTCCTCCTAAAGAAGAAAAGGACCTGATGTTGATTGATCCTAAACCAAATAAAATTTCAAACAAAACTAAACATAATCATTGTTGTCTTGACCATCGTCATAAACATCATGCTAGAGCCCATTAACATTCTTCCCAAAACCTTTCCTCCCTAAGACACCTATCGATGCTTTGATTCCCTTTGATCATCCTATGCATAGCCCGAGAGAGGAAGTTAATGTTTAAAAGATGAAATTGAACAAACATAATGATTCTATTTAGATTAGAGATCCTATTTTGATTATATAGATGAAGAAGACTCTCTTGATGATGAGTTCAATATTTCCAATGCAAAATATGTTCATGGTAGTGATTATGATGATATGTATCAGCTTATTGATATTAATCATGATTTACTAGCTAGATTTTGAAAACAACTATCTCTTGATCCTAGTGACAAACAAAGCGACTCACCCTTAAAGCATGGTCCTCTTTTGGAATTGGATATTGTTCCATCTATTGTGCTAGATGTTACTCCTCTTGTGTGTTTCCCACCATCTCTAAAAAATACAAATAAAGATGGTGGGGGGGGCAAAGATATGCTTGATTAGCTACTCGTGTACGATGGATTCTTTTTTGTTTTCCTATATTAATGTGCTTTCCTCGTGATGTGCTTCATTTTATATTTTTATATTTTAATTTCTTTAGACAACCCTTTTTGCTCCATTGGCACAAGGTGATAAAGGAATTGACCTATTGTGACATTCTTCTATTTGTATCTCATTTCCTCTATATGTCATATACATGTTATGTCGTGCATATACTATCATTCGTAAATGTTCCTTTGTGTTGTTTGATTGGGCATGATGCAAAATGGTAGCTACCATTCTTTTTGTCTCTGTAACACCATCCTGAAAAAACTCTTCTTTGCATCTCTTATGTGATCTTATTCGATTGTGCTTGTAGTTCTACTACCTTTGGGGGACGATGATGGTTCATCTTCATATAATTTTGATATACATGAGTTGTCATATGATCATACTTACCTTAAAGTTAGTAGACCCCTTTTGTGTTATCTTTTTTCATGTGTTTCATTTCCCTTGGTTTGTCCTTGTTTGGGAGCATCTCATAGTGAAAATGTCTCTTGTGGGTCCATATATGCTTTGTTAAAGCCATTTCTCTCATTAAGGCATTTGCAATCTCTTTAACATGGGGCATACATTATGTTCCTTGTTTAACATTTTTCACACACACACAATGATTCGATGCAATCTCTTAGGTATATGGATAAGGAGAAAATATTTTTCTTACACTCATCTTTACATTATCATGCCCTTTGCATTAATCTATGGATCCTAAGACTGATCCTTTCTTCTTTCATTTGGTCCTGTGAGTGTCCTATTTTCTAGATCACTTAATGGAGACAAGCATTCCTTAAGGACTGATCCCCTTTGTTTCAATGGATTGACTAGCATCTAGTAGCTTACTAGACTATCAATTCCATCTTTTGTAGTAGTGTTTTCCCTTTGCATGATCCATAGTAAGGAAATACCATCTCTCTCTCTCTCTCTCTGAGTGTTGCCTCTTTTATCTTGGTTTTGGATTTGATGAGGACCTATGTTGTTGGGGGCTTGGAGTTTCCTTGTCTCCTTAACCTTGATTAAATTTTCCAATGTCTTAGTCTCAGTCTCAGTTAAAGCTACCGAATCTACATTAGACACCTCTTTAATGAGCATAACTACACATCATTGATCTTGACAATGAATAAAGACTCTGAAAGAACCTCAAATTTCTCTTAAAAATGACAAAATATCCATAATACTTGAATCACTTTTCTCATTCTAATTCATTGTTGCAAAGTCTACAAAATCGACTTTTACCACACACTAAACTAAATTACCCTATATATGATGGACACCATTAAAGTGAGATAAAAACAAATGTCTTAGGACAAAGTCTACATTAGATCACCTCTTTAATGATTCTAGAACTACACATCATTGATCTTGACAATGAATGAAGATTCGAAAAGAACCTTCAAATTTCTCTTTGAATGAATGAATGAATGAGTGTTTTTAATAATATGTCCACGAGGCCAAACGACTTATGAGACCCACATATAGCCAACAAACTAAAAAGTAAGCAAAACCTGAAACAAAGTCCTCACCAAATAGATCTATTTTTCCTTAAAATCGACAAAACATGTCAAATTTCATAATACTCAAAACACGTTTCTCATTCTAATTCATTGTTGCAAAGTCTACAAAACTGACTTTTCTAAACCAAATTACCCTATAAATGATAGACACTCATTAGAGTAGGACCCATTAATAGAAAAAAAAAAACAATAAAATAAATGTGTCCAACCCTACATCGTAAAAGCCATATACTGCTTTGTCCACCATCTTAATTGGAAAGAAGTGTGTGGTGGCTCAAAGCTGAAACAATAATGTAAGTAGGGCCAAGTGAGTCACTTTCACTTTTCCTAAAGAACTAATACGCAAATGTAACTTTCAATGTCAAGCACGTGAAGACTTCTATTTTCCCACTATGAATGCTATTGCCGTCCAATAACGTACGGTACCGTAATTTTCAGTACGGCGAATAAACTGTCAAGCTCAACAAACAAAACGGAAACACGTTTTCCAAGTGCTCGAATGGGCCCCACCAAGTAGCATTTCTTTTGGTTTCGTTTTGAAAAATTCCCTTTTGCAAGATTTAAAAAATGTCATGGAGATTAAAGTAGCGTATGAGATCAAGACTAACACACATGGTGGGATCCTCACCCTCTTTCAATTGGAGTTGCCTCTTGTTGTTCAGGCTATTATTTTTATTTTATGTTGTTTAATATTTTTTCGCTACAATGTATAAGATTCAGAGGAATAGTCTATTCAGATATCAAAAGTTTTTTTATAAGACAAATTTTGGTATTGTGTGGAATTTTTTGTCATCAATGTTTCAGATCATACTACATGATCCATCATCTTATATTCCTTTTACTCTCTGGCATTCTGATGATGGATCATGTAGTATGATCTGAAACATTGATGACAAAAAATTCTACACAATCGAATCTAGAAACCGATACAAAAACATTGGTATGGATTGTGGAAATCTAATAGATTTGAAGTTTTGGTATTATTAAATATCAAAACCTGTCTTTTTACAAGCCATTTGATGTTAAATAGAGATTTCATACATTTTAAGGGTGTGATCTTATATGTATCCACCCTTTTTCTTTTAAATATATATTTTTATTATTATTTAATAAAATAACATCTTAGTTTTAATCTTGATAGGATAAAATCTTAATCTTTGAATGGTTAATCTTAATTTTTGAAAAGTGAACTATAATACACATTATTTCATGGTTTCCTAACTAATAGGTAGGAGAACCTAATTTTCATGTTTTAATTCATTTTTTCTTAATCCTCTTTAGAAGAGGATATGTGCAATACTATCAATATCTATCCAATAATCAATACAACATCCACAAATTTTCTTTTGTATTTTTTTCACAAATTTTGTAATTTTTATAAGTTCTTAAGTCCAAGTTAAAATTCAAGAAATGACCTTTTGTATGTAAATCAATAAGGCACTTGCTAATTTATTGAGTATTGGAAAATATTTTTTCCTATTTAATGATTTCTACTTGATTTAAGTAGAGACAAATGTTTGTGTTCAAATATTGGAATCCATATAATGAAAAAAAAATCTTGAATGAGGTATACATATTTATGTAGATACTTAAATTTGTTCATTGTTAATTGACCAAATTTATCATCTTTATTCCTCTATAGGTGTCACCTTGGTAAATAACTCATATTATCTAATTACTTAGCAATTATTCTTTCGTCTATTACAAAAATTAATCCAATTAATTAACCTATTTCATAGTCCCCTTCCTAAACTCTTGCCTCCTTTAATTAAATAAATACCCACATTTATTTTATTTTATTCTCTCACATTCTTTTCCTCTATTTTTGAATTTAAAATATTTCAAAAATATCATATTATGTTACCCACCTACATTCTCTTAGCTCTCCCAATTGCACTCCATTAATCCCCTCCATTAGCCTAACCCTCTAATCATACAAATTCCTAGTTTCCACAATTAGGGAGAAAGTCAACTTGTGTCATAAATGGCAGACTCTCCTCCCACTTGTTCTCTTAGTCTCAAAGGCTGCTCACTTTTGGGTGGATACCCTGCATGGGATCCTCTATGCTTGAAACTGTCTAAACATGTATCAAAGGACCCATGACAAGACATGTTTTTTCATTTGATAATAAAATTAAAAATTAGAGTACAATTATATTTTAATTTTGAAATTGGTTATTAAATGACAAAAAATTGTCTCGTCACAAGCTTTTTTGATGTTGCGTAGATATTTCCTATGCCCTTTGTCCCCTCCAAGGAATTTAAAATTAATGTATTCCCTTTTCCAAGGTACTCTTGGATTGTGGACAAGAAATACCTCTACAACAAATCTTCTCTACACTCCAAAATCCCCTCCTTCCCAACTACCTTGTCCTTACATTCCCTCATAAGTTGACACTTATCAACCTCCCATGGGAGTTGAGGACCAACTCACTATCAACCCTTGATCTTCTTTCCTTCTATCTTGACCCTCCATTCCATTCCTTTTGTAATTCTTCAACAATTAGCCAATAATTATCATAACCATCTTTCATTATGCAATGAAGAGCTACTAATTTTCATCCTTGAGCACTGTTATGTTGCCAAACTCTTGAGCATACATCAAATCCATCATCATGGGGAAAATCATTTCATCGAGGAGATAATCATACCAGGTTTTTGAGGGCCATTTCGTCAATTTGATATATCTTCTTGCCTTATCTTGATTGTTATTGTTTTGTGTGATTTTTTGTGTTTTTATTGATATTTGCATTCCCTTTGGGATTACATATAGCTACACACAATTTACTAGATAAATTATTTTAAATTACTTACATGTGGACTTAACACACCCACACAAGCATGTGATTAAAGTGTTAATTGAAATAGGATGACTATCTCGACCTAAACTTTTTAATATATGCAACATTTGATATTAAATTTTAGTTAATGGATTAGTATAGTTAATTGTAAAAATGATATAAGAAAATATACCAAATTGAACAATATTATTAAAAATTCCCTTAGAGTGATCAATAGTAATATTGTTTTAACCCTTTTGATGACATTTACTATACCTTTTCTTATATAACCTATTAATGTCTTTTTATTGAGATTATATGAATAAAATGTTTATATGTAGATGATCAATGATGTTTATTTATTTATATGTTTCCAATGTGTTGGTAATGATCATATGTTATG
>BSBK01012453.1:70000-84971 GCA_027943335.1 Chamaecyparis obtusa | reverse complement strand
AATTGAGGAAGTATTAAGGGAACCTAAGAATTAGGTATGTGTGTACATGGGTGAAAAGAGGATGCTGGAAGATCAATAGACATTATTGACTATATAAGAAGAAAAGGATGAAGGAGAAGTGTGGTGATTGCTTGAAGAAAAGTTTTGAGAAGATCAGAGATGGAGATGGAAAAGTTTCAAAGTTAGTAAACTAGCATTTGTGCATGAAATTGGATTTGATATTTGCAAAGTGAGTTGTATGTATTTCAAATCAATACTGCTGCTACTTTCTAACCATTGTAATAGTCAAAATCCTTTTAATAGAGGTTGACCTAACAGTCATATGTTTAAATCCTTTGAACAAGGTTGCATTCTAATTGAATGTATGTAAGTCCTATAACAAGGCTCACTTCTAACAGAGTCATTGAAATAGTTTAACTAGGTCACACCTAATAGTGTGTATTGTAACCTTTGACAGGGTTGGCTTTTAACCAAGCACACTTTAGAAGAGTGAAAATAATAGTAGCATGTTACAAAGTGGTTTTTCCTAGATTGGGTTTCCACTATAAATCCTAGTGTCAGTGCTTGTGTGAATGTTTTGGTTTAAACATTTCTATGTTTTACAAGTTAGATACAGCTGGGTAGTGGATTGCAATTTTATATGTTTCTATTATAGAATCAGTGATGACCAAGTTGGTTTTGGTTGTTAGATTTGATTTAAAGAAATGTTTTTGAAGTTTATTATATACATCTAGACCCGAGAACAACTGATTCACCCCCCTCTTTGTTGTTCTAAATCATATTAACAATTGGTATCAGAGTTGTGTTGCTTATCATTGGTGTTTAGAGAAATCAAGTTTAAAGGGACTTGAAGAAAATGATGAGGATGTATAAGAAGGAGGTACAAAAGCTGAATAAGGAAAACTTCCCTACATAGAAAAGCTTGATGAAGCTTCATCTGGCCAGTATTGGTGATTCTACAAAGTACTACATTGAGAATGACTATGTCTCACTTGTCACACCTTTGACTGCCAAAGAAATGAGAGCTAAGCAAGAACATAATCAGGCAATGCTAGAAATTACATCTGCCCTAAGCTATCTAGAATTCAAGGACATTAAGAATTTCACAAGTGCTAAGGAGATGTGGGACACTCTTGCAAAGATCTATGGTGGTGACATAAATGTACTAAAAGAAAGGCTGAGAGTCTCAGAGGTAAGTTTGATAAAATGAGAATGCAAGAAGGTGAGAACATTGCACAATATTGTGGTGGAATAAAAGAAGTTGTGAATGCTATTAGAGGAGCAAGTGGGACTATTGATGATGAAACTATAATTGGAAAAGTACTAAGAACTCTGCATCTTATATATTCTATTAAGATCTCAACTATTCAGGAATCTAGATGTAACTCTGTAAATGTGCTTACTTTAGAAAGTTTGGTTGGCAAGCTGACTGCTTTTGAACTCTCTAACTATGATAACTTCACTATTGGTAGTATTAGTAATGTTGAATCTACATTTAAGTCACAATTAGTTCTGGACAAGCCAATGAAAGAAAAAGAAAGATGCATCAGTGACAGTGACACTTCTGATGAAGAAATTGAAGATCTAGAAGCTCTTATGGCTAGAAGATTGAGAAGGGGAAAAGGAAAATATAAAGGTAAACTCCCTATTATATGTATTGCATGTAATAAAGTTGGTCATATAGCTACTAGATGTCCTGACAGGAATGATAAAAATGAAGAAAGAAAAATAAAACACAAAGATAGAAGAGATGACAGAAGCTATCGAAGGCACAAAGACTACAAAGGAAAAGGTAAGAAATCTTGTTACATTGCTAAAGAAGAAACTGACATAGATAGTGATGATTTTGAAATTGAGGTATTCTATGTTGCAATGAAAGATGAATTTGATGAGGATGAGAAAATTGCATTGATCTCCTATGTGAACAAGAGAGACAAATGGATTTTTGATAGTGGTTGTTCACATCACATGACTGGTGACAAGATTAAGTTTGAGACCTTACGTCATTATATAGGTAAAAGTGTAAAATTTGGTAATGATGCACCATGTCCTATTAGAGGAAAAGGTTTGATTAAAATGACTGATAAGATCTCTTGTGAAAATACATATTGGGTTGAAGGTCTAAATTATAATCTACTAAGTGTTGCATAGCTCAACAAAACTGGTTACCGAGTGGAATTTCATCACAAGAAAGCTAAAATATTTGATGCTACTAGTGAACTAATCAAAAGTGGAGAACAGATTAGAGGTAATTTGTTCTATCTTGACCTATCTAAAGAAGCATGTATGGTTGCACAACTTGATGACATTTGTTTATGGCATAAGAGGCTATGTCATGTTAACTTTGATAATCTGGTAGAAATAAGTAAGAAGAAGTAAGATGTCTACCTAGATTGAAGAAACCTGAGAATGTGATGTGCAAGGAATGCCAGTTAGGAAAAATGACAAAGTCAATTTTTAAGACCAAATCTTTTACTTCTAAAAACATTTTATATTTGGTTCATACTGACCTTTATGGACCTATGGGTGTATAGAGTTACTGTGGTACTAGATATTTTATCTTGTTTGTTGATAATCATACCAGGATGATGCATGTAATGTTTCTAAAAGAAAAATATGACGCTTTTCAATTCTTTAAGTGGTATTTGGCTAAGGTTGAGAAGGAGATAGGTAGGAACTTGGAACATCTTAGATCTAACCAAGGTGGAGAATTTACAACAAATGAATTCAATCTATTTTGCAATGAAAAAGGGATCAAAAGATAGATGTCTACACCTAGAACACCTCCACAAAATGGTATAGCAGAGAGAAGAAATAGATCTATCTTGGATTGTGCGAGGACATTATTGATTGAAAGAATGTGGCATAAAAATAATGGAAAGAAGTTATAAGTATAGCTGTCTACACTCTTAACCGGGTACAGATCAAGAAAGGTTCAAATCTGACACCCTATGAATTATGGCATGGGCATGCACCAAGTGTTAAATACTTTAGAATCTTTGGAAGCAAGTGCTACATATTAAAAGACAATATAAGGAATGGAAAGTTTTATGCTAAAAGTGATGAAGGCATATTCCTAGGGTATTCCACAAAAAGTAAAGCTTATAAGTGTTTGAACTCTAACACTAACAAAATTGTGGAAAGTGTGAATGTCAACGTTGATGAGTATGCAGAAAGAAATGAAGTTGACAACAAAAGAGAAACAAAATATTATAGATCATTTGTGTATATTGAAGATGAAGAAGAGGCAAGTAACAAACTTACACCTGATGTTGAGTCTCAGGCAAGCAATACCGAGCAACAGGAAGATGTTGTTGAGCATCAGGAAAACAGTGTCAAAAGAGAACAAGAACATGTTGAGCGACAAGATAATGTTGTTGAGTATCAGGAAGAGGTTGCCGAGCATTCAGAAGCTAAATCTGACAATCTTGTTGAGGAACCTGATGAAATAGAGGAGAGAAGAGATGAACCTATTTTGGAAAAATATGTAAGAAGACATCACAAGCTTGAATAGATAATTGGAGACAAACATACTGGAATTCTAACCAGAAGTAAGACAAAGGATCCAACATGTTAACTGTGTGAGTTTGAACCTAAGTCAACTAGAGAGGCATTAGAAAATGAAGACTGGATACAAGCAATGAATGAAGAAATAGACCAAATAGAGAAGAATGATACTTGGACTCTGGTGCCGAGACCTAAAAACAAAAATATTATAGGAACAAAGTAGGTGTTCCAGAATAAGTTGAATGAAAAAGGTGAAATAACTAGGAACAAAGCTAGGCTGGTATGCAAAGGCTATACACAAGAAGAAGCAATAGATTATGGGGAGACATTTTCCCCTATAGCTAGATTAGAAGGAGTAAGAACTCTTCTTGCATATGTTTCTTATAAACATTTCAAGGTATATCAAATGGATGTCAAGTTTGCATTCTTAAATGGTATACGAGAAGAAGAAGTTTACATAGAACAACCAGAAGGTTTTATTGATCCAAATAGAAGACACATGGTATGAAAATTGAACAAAGCACTATATGGATTAAAACAAGCTCCCAGAGCATGGTATAAGAGATTGCATAACTACTTGATAAAAATTGGATTTTCAAGAACAAATGACACAAGCAATCTGTACATGAAAGATGAAGAAGGTAAAGGTATCCTGTTGGAAAATTTTTTTGTAGATGATATTATTTTTGGTGGACAAGATGCTTTGTGTAAAAGATTTTCAAATGAAATGCAAACTGAATTTGAAATGAGCATGTTTGGTGAGATCAAATTCTTTGTTGGTTTACAAGTATATCAAATGAAGAAAGAAATTTTCATTACACAGTCTAAGTATGTTAATGAAATACTAAAAAATTTTGGGATAAAAGATTCTAGACCAGTGAGTACTCCTATGGTTACTAGACAAAAGTTATCTAGGACTGATGATGCTGCAGAAGTGAACCAGACTTTGTACAGATCCATGATTGGAAAATTGTAGTATGATGTACATAGTAGACCAGATATTGCACTAGTTGTTGGGATTGTGGCAAGATTCTCTACCAATCCTAAGGAAACACACATGATGGTTGTGAAAAGAATTATAAGATACTTGAAAGGGACTGCTGACTATGGGCTATATTACAAGAAGGATGAAAGATTTGAACTAAGAGTATATACAAATGCTGATTGGGGAAGAAATGTAGATGAAAAAAAGAGTACTAGTGGTGGAGCTTTCTTTCTTGGACAGAGATTAGTCTCCTGGATGAGCAAGAAACAAAATTGCATTTCCCAATGTATTGCTGAAGTCGAGTATGTTGCCGCTATAGTAAACTATTCAAATTTGGTATGCATAAAACAATTGTTGCTAGGCATGAAAGAAGAAATCGATGAACCTATTGTTATTTTCTATGACAACACAAGTGCTATCAACATTTCTAAGAATCCAGTGATGCATACTAAAACCAAGTACATATCAATCAAGTATCACTACTTGAGAGAAATGGTACAAGATAAAGAAGTCCAAATAGAATATGTGAATACAAAGGAACAATTAGTAGACATATTCACTAAAGATTTACCTAAAGAAGCACATGAGTATTTGAGAAGTCAATTAGGGGTCCTTCCCCTAACTGAGGTTGCCTATTTAAGCTAGGAGCGCTACATCAAATATGCCATAGAAGAATATTTGATAGATTGATGCAGAAGATTGTCACACTTTAGGACTGACCTAGACTTGTGAAGAAGACAAAAGATAAGGAATCAATCATAAGCAAGATGATAGAGGGAGAAACACTGAGTTGCATAGATAATATCTACATCTGATGGATGTTTGTTTTAGTTGCTACTTTGGCATTTTTGTCAAAGAGGGAGATGAACTCAGATGATATAATAACACATGACACTAAAAAGAAAAGTAAGGAGATGATGAATTGAAATGAAGGATCAGGATAGAGGGAGATTTGGATATTTCTGACGGTCACAAAAGTGAGGCTAATATAATTAGAATTAGAATGAAGCTAAGGTTACAAATTTTTTTTTTGATGGATAGATAAGTTTTTGGATTGGTTGGTAATCCATGTGTTATTTAGGTGATATCATATGGTGTTGCCATCAATGCCAAAGAGGGAGATTGTTGGAAACTGTAATTGAAGCAATTTTTGTGTTGTCATTGATGTCAAACCTTAATTGGTAAGACTGTTGCTACTTAGGAAAGTACTATATCTATTGTATTGTTGTGAAGAAGGGAAAGAAAGGATGGTAAAAATAGCACCTAAGGAAAGGTTGAGTTATCGTGACACTAAAAAGTGTACTTGACTATGTTGTACAATGATGTGATAATGTACTATTTATCTTAGTAAGATTGAAGACTAAACTGATGGGCTTGACTGAGCAAAAATGGAGAAATCCTGTTCAAGCTGAGTAATGTTAGTGTTGATCGAGTCAGTATATGCCGAGAAAAATTCTAGTGTTGACCGAACATCAGTTAATTACTGAGAAAGACAGTATAATCCGAGGAAACATTTTTAGTAATGAGTGAGCTTTCTACATGAAGACCAAGTAGTTGATCACAGTATTGACCGAGCATTAGTATTTTAATATTTGAAGAGAATTCAACTTTAGAGCTGACATTATTGAATTCTCAGATTATGTAAAATGTGTTGACTTTATTTATTGATTGTTTGAAAGCATTGATTGCACTGAAAAATGTTTTATTGTAAATCTTTAAGAGATTTGAGATTTTTCTAGAAAAGGAGTCGAAGAACATAAAGTGGGTAGATTCAATGAATTTGACCTAACCCTAAGATCTACGAAGGAGATTAGGTGGGAAAAGATGAGCTAACCTAATTGAGGAAGTATTAATGGAACCTAAGCATTAGGTATGTGTGTACATGGGTGAAAAGAGGATGTTGGAAGATCAGTGGATGTTATTGACTATATAAGCAGAAAAGGCTGAAGGAGAAGTGTAGTGATTTCTTGAAGAAAATTTCTGAGCAAATCAGAGATGGAGATGGAAAAGTTTCAAAGTTAGTAAACCAACATTTGTGTACAGAATTGGATCAGATATTTGCAAAGTGAGTTGTATGTTTTTTAGATCAATATTGTTGCTACTTTCTAACCATTGTAATAGTCAAAATCCTTTTAATAGAGGTTGAACTAACAGTCATATGTTTATATCCTTTGAACAAGGTTGCATTCTAATAGAAAGAATGTAAGTCCTATAACAAGACTCACTTCTAACAGAGTGATTGAAATCCTTTAATTGGGTCACACCTAGGAGTGTGTATTGTGACATTTGACAGGGTTGGCTTTTAACTGAGCTCACTTCAAAAGAGTGAAAATAATAGTAGCATGTTACAAAGTGGTTTTTCCCAGATTGGGTTTCCACTATAAATCCTAGTGTCAATGCTTGTGTGAATGTTTTGGTTTAAACATTTTTATGTTTTACAAGTTAGATACAGCTGGTTAGTGGACTGCAATGTTATATGTTTCTATTATAGAATCAGTGATGACCGAGTTGGTTTTGGTTGTTAGATCTTATTTAAAGAAATGTTTTTGAAGTTTATTTTATACATATGGACCTAAGAACAACTGATTCACCCCCCTCTCTATTGTTCTAAATCATATTAACAAGAAGGTATAGGATACCTGAGAGTATTGTGGAGAAGTATAAGGACATCATTTGTTTCATGGTGGAGACATACATCACTTGTATGGAACAAGTTGAGCCTAGGACTAAGTGGATCCATCCACTTGGTTATGAAGTAGAGGAACACATTTTCAAAGCTTATGCACAAGTCCTCTTATCAGTGCCTAAGGATCCCAATGAACCAAGATGGGGTACTTATGAAGAGAAGACAAGACAAGTTGACTCTATCTTATATAGTGCATCAACAAAGAGAAAAGAATCCAAGATAACTTCAGACATTCTAAAAATTCATTGTGTCACCCAAGAAGACTTGGACAAAGATAGGGAAGCCAAGATTGCAATGCAACTTGAGAGCGCACCTTCATCTAAAGTGAAAATAGAGAAATCAGATGATCCTAAGGAAAAGAAGAGTAAGACTGATGATAGCACCTCTGTGCCCACAACTACAATTGATCTGGAGTCCACTCCACCTCCTAAGCCTAGTAAGATACCTAAAAGGAAGAAGCAGACCAATGCAAAACATCCATCATAAAGGACAACCAGAAGCAAAGGAAATATTACTCAAGCACCTCCTAAGGTATGATTCATACTGAATCTTGAAGTGTTGAGAACTATAGTAGTTGATGAAGGAAGGATAGATCAAATAATAGTTTTTTATAAAAAGTATCATGAGATAGACAAATCAGAGATCCATGGTATGATAATCAAGCACATGATTAAGTTTAAAAAGATAGTTTTGGAACTTAAGACAATTAATCATGATAATATATGGAACATTTTGGATTCTTTGAAGAGACAAGACATTGAAGAAGATATGAGAATAAGAGAAAAAAAATTGGATGACAACCTCCCTATATGCTCATTTGAAGAAAAATTATTGTTGCTAGATTTGGTGAAGCCTCAGCTAAGAACTAAGCTTAGAACTCTACAAATAATGAATAAATATTATGAGTTGGTTGCAAAGGAAATAGAGAAGGAATTTGAGAAGTTGTTTTAGGAAAGACACATGTATCCTCCTACTGCGGGTGCAACCCAAGTCCCCTCTGAGCCAACAAAAGAATTTGAGATCCTTGTTGCACCTATGACAAGTCCATAGGATTCTGCACCTATAGTGAAAGTTCCTACAAAATAAATGGAAACAAAGGATGACACTATTGTGATTGACAATGTTGAGATATCCATGGCAGCAACAAATAAGGATCTTGATAAGTTTGAGGAAGCCTTTGTGAGCATTGAGGAATCTAAGATTATATGTGCTAAAGAATTCCCTAAGAAACAAGAAGAAGTCCAAATCAAAGACCCAATATCATAGGAAGAAGAGAAGGAAGATGAAAAAGAAGAGCCCTCTATTGAGATTCTAGTGAAGATGAAAACTGAGATAATGGATGTAAGTCAAAACATACTCCTTACTCCTAAGCAATCAGTTTCATTATTGTCAAATCTAACCTTGATACAACAAGTTTAGACTCATGGGGAGAAGAAGATCTAATGAAGATTAGTATGTTAGCAATGGAGATCCAACAAGTTTAGGAATCCATTATTTCTAGAATCAATTAGCATACTAAATAGTTTACTGCCTGAAGATAAGCAAGTGATAAATATTCATTCAATTGATGATGTTAGCAGCATCCTTTCAAACTTCAAATAAAATTTCACAAGTCTAGAAGAATCATCATCTAAGATTGTAGAAGAGAAGTATGTCAAGAAAAGGTTGACTGAACTGATAAGTAACTTCTTACTTGAACTTAATTCTCTAAAGTTTGGTCAAGCTATGCTGAAGGAGTTAGCAGCAAAAGGAAGGAAGATAATTGTTGAAAGTATGAACAAAGACAAACTCACTGTAGATCATCTTAAGAAGATTCAAGAAGTAGAATCTATGATGGAAGCTATAAGTAAATCAGTGGAAGATCCCACTCAAGATATAAACATGTGAAATAATGTCTATCAAGCACAGTTGGACAAAATTGAGAAGGTAGAAAAGGAAATTGCTAAGATAAGGGCTAGATAAGCACAGTTGAGACATGCACTAGCACCCTCTCTAGATGTGTTGAATCAGAACATCAAGGAGATAGATTCCATGATTGTGACATATGATCAAGGTCCATGTATAGATTTGGAAAAGATGGAGAAGATAACCTATGCATTATGTTCCCATCTATAGATAGTTGATGCACTCAAGGTTTTATGGCAGCAAGAAATTGCAAACCTTCAGATTGCATACCCAGATGTACTCTCTATGTAAGTACTTAGAGATTCATTTTTTGAGTGCCTTTCTCATTAATGTCAAATGGGGAGTAGAGTAATATGGGAGATAGAGTAGTAGAATAATATGATACAAGGGAGATATAAGATAGAGTATATGATGTACAATATTCAGATAATAGTATAAGATAGAAAGCTTTTGTGTAAAGATGTAGTTTAGCAACTTTTCCATATTCCTTTGTTGCCATTAATGAAAAATGGGGATATTGTTGGAAAGTTGACTATACTAGTGTATATGACTATGTTTAGTGTTTTCATTATGGGAACAAAGTCATATGAAGTTTTGAGGTCAGCGCAATAAGTTAGAAGATCAGAATTTGGCTAAGTATGGAAGACAAAGCAGATAGTGAAGTACCTGATGAACTAAGCATCAACACATGTCTATATGATTGGGTTTTAGTATGTTCCCTTGAAGATAATATTTTGAGTATTTTATTAAGCTATTTTTAATCATGTATGGTTAGATGTGATAGTATGAAGAAGTTACAATGAGTTGAAGTGACATAGACAGTGAGTGACAGGACATAACAGAGCATGCAGTCGACATGAAATATTTTTATTAGCGTATAATATTTTATTTTTTTAAGGCTATGTGCCTATTGTAATTATTTTGTAAACATGTTAATATCAATGTATAAACACACTTGAGCCAATTCATTTGGAAGCATTGTATGTAATAGGTTATAGGCTAACTTAGTAAATAGTTTAGGTTGCACCTATATATTAGACATGCGCTTTTGTATTTGAGTATGTCATTGATATGTAGAGTTGATGGAAGATGTAATAGAAGAGAAAAATTATGTGAAGTATGTGTTAAGAATAGTAAGAAATTTATAAATCTTTACAAGAGGTTAAAGTATCAGCGCAAAAAAGGAATTGATTAGACATCAGTGTCAAAGTAGGAGCTCACCTTGCCAATATAGTGTGTATCTAATATCCAGAAGGTTGCAACCTTCCTCATTGAGTTGTGAGCTATGGAAGTGAGTCTTACACCCCTAAAAGGATCTGACCTTTGACTAGGTCATTATACTAAAGCATTGTAATGATTCCTCCTAACAGGGCAAAGGAACATTAATAGATTCATAATACAAAGTAGAATTATTATTGGGTATTAATTCCCACTGGGGTTTTTCCTTTGGCCAAGGTTTCCCCATAATCATATTTGGTGTTATGTGTTATGGTATTTTACTTTATTTTCTTTAATATTTAGTTCATTAATTATGTAATTGGGCTAAGTTTCAAGAAGCAAAAAAACATTAATAATATAGAACACTGATTCTGCCCCCCTCTCAATGTTCCTATTCCTAACAATTACTTGTGGTATTGACTAAAGTTATTTGTTTAATCTTTATTTTATGTTGATTCACGCCACCCCTATGAACATCCAAGATGTGTTTATCAACATAATACACACACACACACACACACACACATATATATGTGTGTGTGTGTGTGTGTGTGTGTGCGTGTGTGTGTCTGTGTGTGTTGTCAAAAAATGGAAATAGTTCCATTTAGGACTGGTTTAACCCTATGAGTAGGTGGTTTGGGTTCATGTCAGACACTTTGATGGGATCTTTGACTTGGATCTTGTTTCTCCCCCTATTCTGAACCTCTTTCTACCTCTTTCTAGCTTGTTTCTAGCATCCTAACCTAAAACCTTGAGATTCTTGACATCAGGGTCAAGGTCAACCTCAACCTTGACATAGGTTAGAGTTGATCTTGACCCTGACCTTGGGTCCAAATTTTTAAATACAAAAGTTTCTGGATGTCAAGTTTTGGAAAGTTTATTTTACCGCTTATGGGTCGACTGTTTCAGGCTTCGAAATGGTAAACTCTTAAATTATATTTAAATTAGGTCCACTTCCAAGATTAAAGGTGTAAATTGGAATTTAATTCACCTATGTAGGCCTCTCTAGAATTTTGTGCCCTAACTTGTATAAAAGGAAGCCTTCTCATTTTCACAACCATTATTCACAAAAATCAATCAAGTATGTAATCCATCAATTCCAACTCAAGCAAGATCAAGCATTCGAGCAATCATCTACATTCAAGTTCTCCATTGAAGATCAAGGATTCAATCATTCAAGCTTTTGGAGGGATTTGCTTCAAGCATTCAAGAATCATCATTCAAACCCTAGATCTATCCGTCATGATGATGTGATCTTCCTTCAAGATCCTTTGTTCATCTTCAAGATCATTTCATTCTTCTTTCAAGGTGGATTCCAAGCATACAATCATAGAGGTTTTGATTTACATTTTTAGTGTTGAGTCCAAGCTTTCATATTAACATACTTGTTTACATTTCAAATACAACTGCATATCTATTGAATATCATAGCTTCATTGTTAGATCTTCTTTTACTACTTGCTAGCATTATCTATTTCAATTCCATTTTTAAGGTTGATTCCAAACCAGGTTTTTACCAAGGCAAACCCCTCATCCAAACAAAAAAACCATTTTTCTTCTAGGTACAAGTGTGGGACAATGAATTATAGATCAGATTCGAGTACCCATTTCAAAAAAAAATTGGGATCCATGAATATAATTTTCGTCAAAGCAGTGTAGGTCAAGGTCGACATAAAGGGGTAAGATTGTGCCCCGGGGTAAGAGATTACCCCTGTGTTGGGTCAAGGTTGACCTTTCTTAGAAAAGAAGGATTCTAGGTTTTCTTTATTTTCTATGTTTCCAAGCTAGATTCGGTTGCAAAATTTCCTGAAACTAAGTACAGAGACTAGAAAATAGTGATTTTTGAATCTGCCACTTTTCAAGATAAGTATTTATGTTTTATTAAGTTTTATATGTCCACAAAATTTTCCATCACACATATAGAAACCAACATAGATATAAAAATATATCACCCTATATATATATATATATATATATATATATATATATATATATATATATATATATATATATATATATATATATATATATATATATATATATATATATATATATATATATATATATATATATATATATATATATATATATATATATATCTTACATTTTGGTGAACCCGCGATAGATAAATCTTTCTTTTTGGTGTTAGATAATTTGTTTTCTTTCCTTAAGATTAGCTTTCTTTTATGCTCTTGCATTTTAAAATTTAAAAAAAAATCTATATATTGTACAAAATACAAAAATAGTTCTTGCATTTCATTTACTATGAAGATTTTCAAGATGCTTTGGTGTGTGGCTATTTTTCTCATTATTCTCCTCTTAGCATCTCTTTATCATACTTATGATGTTTATGAGAGTATCATCCATTTATTTATATTTTTCACTCTTCATGTTTTACTTGCCTATGCTATTGTGAGATTGACCAATACTAGTCTTCATACTTTGAAAACTTTCATTAAAGATTTATGTGGCAGACTTATTACTCTTTTGGATTATGTGAAGAATTTGGTAGATGATACACCATCTCCTAATATTCCTAATACTAATCTATTTCCTAACATTCCTAACATGCCTAATTCTCCATCTACTATTCCTAGTTCTTCCCATACTTATGATGAGGTTCAAAATATGGTTTATGATGCAGATGTGAAAGAATTCTTTGATTTACCTTCCCCTTCTTATTTGATCCATAATGATATTAAAGGGAAGACAAAAGAAACTTCTTGTAAACTTATTATTCCACCTTATATGACCTTTACTCATGAAAATAATAAACAATCACCTCATGCAAAAGCTTTACAAGATATGTACACTACATGATATAATTTGATGGATAAACAAGGTTATAAAGGTTTAGGGCTTGGTGTTAATGAACATGGTATTAAGTATCCAGTTCATATAATCCTTAAACAAGATATGCATGGTCTTGGTTGTTTGCAATATCAATTTAAGGTGATCGATTTGATTGTCATCCTCTTCCTCATATTCTTCTTCCAACGCCTTCCTTAGATTACCTTGATACTCCTCAAGATGTGGCTAAGAAGGTGTATGTTTAGTTAATGAATTCTAAGAAATAAATTTTTAAACCTATGCCAAAAGATGCTCTATCAGAGTACAAATGTCCTTTTCACTATAGTAATACACATTTACTTGTTGATTTTATGCATTTCAAGTTATATGTTAGAGAAAGAGATGATTTAGGAATTATATCCCACTCTCGTGCGGTTTTACAATTCCTTCATAACTTTGATAAGGGGAATCCCCTTGACTCTTCCATAATGTTGATCTTTTCTCCTCTTGTCTCTTGACTGAGGAGCAAGAGGTATTTCACCCAGTCTTCTCGGATCCATTATGCTCTTAGCATATATTTTTTCTTGAACTTAATTGGTATTCTTTCTATCTTTTCTCCCTATCGTTTTGTATTATGTTCATAATTATCCATAGTTTCTCTTTTATTTCAAGATATCTTTTCTAAAGACATTTTTTTGCAAAGGTATCCCTTGCATTCATCCCTGGGGGCAAGGTTCTTTCTTCTTTCTCTTTGTCTAGGGATCAAATTTCCTTAGCTTAGTGGCATTTGTTTATTTTGCAACATTATTTCATTATATTGACTGAGGTTTTGGCTATGGATATCCTTTTATGTGAGAGGTTGTTGTCCTATGTCATTACCTCTTCTTTATTCTAAAAATTATGTTCTTTATAAATTCTTTCCCTGGCTCTAGGATTAGAGTTTGATTCCTTTGTTCAAAGATTTATCTTCCTCTTGATTACAGGGGGCTGGATGATTGAATCTTTGTTTCTCTTTGAAAGATGATATTTTATCGAAAGCCCTCCTCTATGGTGGGGGTCTTGTTGATAAGATATCTTTCTTTGAGGATCTTTTTTCCATGAGTGACATATCCTTTTCATTATTATCTATGCTCTTGGATGTAAGGGTCAATACCCTTCGCTAAGAATATAGTATACATTGTTGTTAAATAGGATATCTCCTTACTTTGTGAAGTAGGTATCCTCCTTATGTTCCTTATCATGTCTAGAAGACAACCATGATGAGGGGGGTATATATAGGGTCTCCCTTATGCTATATTTTTCAATTTTCAATATGCTAAATCTTCAAAAGGTAACGCATATAATTTTCTAAATCTTGAAGAGACACACATTTTCAATTTTCAATATGATAAATCCTTGGAAGGTAACGCACATAAGTTGGTAATTCCTGAATAGACATGCATTTTCAATTTTCAATATGCTAAATCCTCAAAAGGTAACGCACATAAGTTACTAAATACTAAAGACACATGCATTTTATATTCCATAGCAATACAACAATGTGAATCTATGGGTATTTCAAAAGTCGTTAGAAGACGCATTACAACTACAAAGCGTAGTTTTTGGGTCAACTATCAGATTTTTTTACCTGTTGGGCTCTCCCTCCTTGGTGATTCACAGTAAGGTGGGCATCTTACTGGGTGAGGTAATCACTTTCTCTTTATTCTATTTTCTCTTTAACGCTAGTAGGATTAGATCATGAAGCTATATTATTTATAGTGTTGCTCTTGTCTTTCTTAGGTAGTCATTTATGCTTTTATGATAGCTTTCCAAATATGATATTAGTATAGGAAGTATTTCTTAGCAAGGTTTCCTTTGCTAGTTGATTGAGGTTGGTTTTTA